>JANTNU010000003.1:31394088-31423944 GCA_024752395.1 Erythroxylum havanense
ATTTTTGCTTATTGGTAATTAATAGTTGGGTTCTTGTTTGATTGTAACTCCACTGAGTGGAACGCATGTGAATGATACGTAATTATTACTTGTTGGATCTTTGGATTCTATATATTGTTACGGACCGGCTTGGGATAAGATGAAGAAGACACGTACATTGCTTCAATCTCAAGAAGAAGAAAAAGAAGATAGTTTGTCTTACTTTGTTAAATTCTGAATCAAGCATACCAACTCCATTCGTATGATTCAAATTCAATCGTCTTGTTTTATTAAAATAATATCATTTTAACCTTAACTTTTAGATCAATCGAATTATGAGTTATCCGTGCATTTAAATAAAAAAATTACATTATATTTGAATTTTATACTAATCAAACTCAATTCGAATCATTGTTAAAACTAAATTGATCAAACTCTTAAAAGTATAATTGAATTCTTTTAAATGACGAGGAAAAGACACATTAATCTCTCTTATGATTTAAGTAATTTTAAAATATTTTTCAATATTAAATTTATCCATTTTTGTAATTTTGTTTTAAAAGTAATTTATTTAAAATTTTGTTCAAAATAACAACAAAACGCACGAGATATAAACATCATTCGTGAATAATCAAGCGTTACTAACATGATTATTTAACTAAACTTTTAGGTCAACTCAAAACAATTAAATATAGCTTAAAATGATAATTTAAAATAATTATAATAAATTATTATAATTAGTCGAGTTTAATTAGTTTGATTTAAGCTTAAACTAATTAATCTTTTTCTAAGCTATTATTTTTTTAAAAGTCTTAGTTTTTTTATTTTATTCAAAAATTACATTTAAATTTTTATTTATTTTTTATTTTTTTCTCTTTAACCTACATCATTCTTATCACATCACATATACTGGAAATAATAGTAAGGTTGCGTATTATCAGATCTCCAGATCTTACTTTATTGTGAAATTTCGGATGTGATGATTCAAGATTAAAAATTAAGATTCATTGTCATGTCTAGTCATGTTTGATTGATTCATGTATGATATTTATATTATTTAACAAAAGTTTAAAAGAGAAGTTTATCTAAAAATAAAAATAAAAAAACTCTTGAACCATATCAAGTTAGGGTGTCTTTTTCCTTATAAAAGAAATTTCACATAGCTTAACGAATGGGCTGAAATAAAAAAGGTTTAGCGTAGCAAGAGTTACGGACCAATCAGTAGACCACATTGAAATGGGTCGGGCTTATGGATGCCCTTCAGAGGTCGGCCCGGTCTTTCCGGTTTCAGATAACAACAATTAACAGATAAAGGCGCGGCTAAACTTAATTTCAATTTCAACCGTTGGATCCCAAGACTGATTCCAGCTACTTTAGAAGCGCTCTAATTCTCTTAGTGGGCTCGCCCGTAGGTAATCCTTTGGCAATTTTATAATCATTCTTTTACTAGTACCATGTCACCACTCCGCTCCTGGAGAGTGCCCCTCGTCTGGGATCCACATAAGCAATGAATTCCACGCGCCCGATTGCACGCTCTGTTCGCCACGGCTTTTCTTTGCGGGATCCACAAGAACGAAACTAAACCACGCGCTTGAAACCGAATGGTTAATGTTCTGCCTTAAAACGTACAATTCAAAATAACACCCCCCCTTCTCTCTCTTCCTCTGTTTTTTTTTCTTGATTTTCTTTTTGGGATAATAAAATTAAAACCTACACACCCAACCCCCGTGCTACTCTCATTTTGTCCGTTGCATTCCCTTTTTTTTTTCTCTCTGTCTCACCTGCTCTCGCCGGCACTCGGCGGAGGAATCATAGACGGAAGTGGAAAAGGTAGATCCATCCGATCGTCATAGAGGTGAAGTGTAGAGTAGATGCCCGGGGACAATGTCGGAAGAAGAGAAGTTGTTGAAGGAGGCCAAGAAACTTCCCTGGGAGGATCGGCTCTTGCACAAGAATTGGAAGGTCAGGAATGAAGCTAACATTGATTTGGCGGCCCTATGCGACTCAATTTCCGATCCCAAGGACCATCGCCTCCGTGAATTCGGTGGGTTGCTTGCTTACCTAGGGTTTCACTGTCTCTTGTATTGCTAACTTCCGTCGTTCAGATCTGACTGTGATCGATGTTTTCTTGATTTTTTTTGTTTTCGAATAATTGTGAATTGGTGTGAACTTATTTTTTAAAAAATTTTGATAGGTCCGCTTTTTAGGAAGACTGTGGCGGATTCAAATGCGCCAGTGCAGGAAAAGGCTCTGGATGCCCTGATAGCATTTTTACGAGCTGCGGATGCTGATGCTGGAAGGTGGTTATGCTTTCTTGTGTTTGTACTTCCTTTTTCTTTTAAATTCTTTGTGTTTTGCGTGTGTATTGTTGAACTTGGCGTTTTGAATTTGTAATTTATGTTTGATGTGTTTTAGATACGGTAAAGAAGTTTGTGATGCAATTGTGGCCAAATGCCTCACTGGTCGACCGAAAACCGTGGAGAAAGCTCAGGCAGCATTTATGCTTTGGGTGGAGTTGGAGGCAGTTGAAGCATTTCTGGTACGTTTGTTATTCTCCCGGTGATGGCGCGTCCATTGCTATTAACTGAGTATATTCTAGGATTCCAATCGCTGTTGCTTTAGATGATTATCACTCAACTAGACTCCCTGAAGAGGACACAAAATGAGAACCTCAAACACGCAAGTATCTGAGTTAACAAATAATGGAAATGCTGTTCTGAATCTTGAAAAAGGAAGTAACTTGCTGTTGGAATTTGTGGCATTCTTTTTTTTTTTGGTGGCCTTTCTGATGTGGATTAAGGTTTCATTTGACATTTCCTTAGGTTGGGACATATTAGTGGTACAAATTTTTTGCACATTTGAGAGAATTATGCACTTAGTTTACATATTGGCTCACAATTGCTTGAAATGATGATATTGAGAATAGTCGATAATCTATTTCTGCTGCTCTCTTCCGTTTCTTTTGCCAATTCACCAACTAAGATATCCTTCTTATTTCATAAAAGTGAAATAAGCAAGTTGAACTCATTTGAGCTTAAATTTTTTGTGGTGAGTCAAATGCAATTAGTTATTACAACATTTATGGTTGATTCTTGTATGATGCATGAACTTTGTTACTCCTTGGAAAGCAGAATCAGTATCGTTGGCCAAATATCGAGTGCGAATGGAGAATTTCCTCTACCATTCTTTATGTCATGTTTTAGAGTTGTCCCAGCTCTCTATTGAGGATGATATGCACCTTTCAACCTTAGGATATAGTTTTAAGCAAGATTTAGGTTGGCTAAACCCAACAATTTGTACTATAACTTACTTGTACTTTGTGATTTTAGAGAGATTGGCCTTTAGTGTGTCAATGCCTGATGATTCAGTGACTGTGTCTTTGCACCTAGTTTCTCAAGTAGTGCTAATGGCTTTCTTCGGAAAACTTTTTCTTTCTTTTTAATGGAAAATATGGAATTGGAGTGATGAGAACTTTTCAATCAGGTGGTCTGGGTGTATATACCAACATTCTTGCATCAAATTTTGGGATTTAATGCTGGTTGCCACCTCAACTTATAGCTGTGAAAATTTTTTCATTGTCTTTTTGCCTTTTCAATTATTTATCCATTTTTTTCAGAGAAGTGGCATCTAGGCAGGAACTTTTGTTCACATTTTACATTAGGAATGAGGTATCTGGCTATGTTTTTGGGCTTTGGTGCTGGTAACATATGGGGGATGGTTTGAGTTTTAGAAGGTTTTCATTTCAGAAGTTTTTGATTGTCAAACAGAACTTTGCTTTTGTGTATACCATGGATAAATACAAAGCTATGATTTTATTTTTGATGCCACTTTTCTTTCTTCTTTCGCTTTTCTTTAGGTCCTGTTCCAACCTTTTCTACATTATTTTGGTAGTTGCTAATCTGTGCTGCTTATAGGATGCTATGGAGAAAGCAATTAAGAACAAAGTTGCTAAAGCTGTTGTCCCTGCAATTGATGTCATGTTTCAAGCCTTGAGGTATTTGCATTAGATTCTTGATTTCAATTGTAAGAAGTTGGCTCTGCATTACATGAGGTTTACTGTATCGCATTTGCTATTAGTGAATTTGGTGCCAAAGTTGTGCCACCAAAGAGGATATTGAAAATGCTTCCAGAATTGTTTGACCATCAAGATCAAAATGTTCGTGCCTCCTCTAAAGGACTGACTCTTGAGCTTTGTCGTTGGATTGGGAAAGATCCAGTAAAATCGATATTGTTTGAGAAGATGCGAGATACGATGGTATGAACATTTTTACATGTTATATGGCTCTTTTTTTCCTCTATCACATAATGGTTCGTTGATTTCTTTGTTCTGTTTGTAGAGAAAAGAGTTGGAAGCTGAGCTTGTTAACGTTACGGGAGCAGCTAAGCCATCTCGCAAGATCAGGTGATTGTTGCATTGGCTGATTACTAATTCGATCTTCTAATATCATTGAAAAGTATGATTTCAGCTTACTTGATGGGCTGGTTTGATAGCATTCATTTCTTTGACCGAAGAAATAGCTATTGGTTGTCTTAGGAAAGCTACATTTGATTTTTTCCATCAGTATCATGTTGTTGTAGTTATGTATCCTGTTGTTTAATGCTAGTTTGATTTTGTCAATATAAACTATCCTTGTTTGGCTCACTTTGTCCATGTCCTTGTCATTGGTTTGACAACTTTTTCTACACTAGCAGTTGGTATGATTGAAATTTAATTGATCTTTCTCTGTTGATACAATGTTGCTTATCTTTGATGGTGCCAATTTTGAGTGTTGTGTCATTCTTATATTAGGATCCTGTAATTCCTTTTATTGTTGCTGCATGCCAGTTATATATCTTGTTGTCTAGTGACAAGCTGGTATTTGCATCTTCGTTTGAATAACTTGGATGTTCATTAACTAGATCTGAACAAGACAAGGAGCCGGAGCCAGAAGTTGTATCAGAAGTTGCAGGTCCTGGTCATACTGAAGAGGCTGCACCTGATGGTTTGTGAACAATTTTAGGGGTTTTTTTGTATTTTTCTTCTCCTTGACATTGCATTAACTTTTTTATCGTATGTTACCCTTATGTTACCCTTGGCAGTTCCTCAGGAAATAGATGAATATGAACTTGTTGATCCTATTGATATCTTGGCTCCTTTGGAAAAGTCTGGCTTTTGGGATGGAGTGGTTAGCTCTCACACTTCCTATTATCTTCCTGTTTTTTGTTGGCCCACTTTGTTCATTTTTGTTGTGCATTATGTGAAACAATATGATGGATTATGATTCCTGTTGGCTTTCCCCTCATCTTGGTTGAAAAATTCTTTCTTTCCACCAGAAAGCTGCCAAGTGGTCAGAGAGGAAGGAGGCTGTTGCAGAGCTAACCAAACTTGCTTCTACCAAGAGAATTGCACCTGGTGATTTCTTGGAAGTTTGTCGGACACTAAAAAAGGCATGTTCTTTCTTGTGGATTGGCAACTACGTTATATTTGTCACAACAGCTAGTTTTGGCTGAATGCTTATTTGACGCTGAGCCTTTGGGAATTTCATTAGTTTTTCTTTTTTGGCTGAATGTACTAGTTTTCCCCAAATGTTGTGTGGTCAATCAACACAACATTTGGGGAGATCTTAGGTATGACCTGGAATGTATTATCTTATTCTCTATTTCTCTTAGGGTATTTTGGTTTGCTGGAAAGTATAACGGGTAGTTTTGAATTTCTTACCATTTAGTTGATGGGAACAGTTGATTTATAGATTTTAATAGATCCTAATGATTTTACCAACTGGTAATGACAGTATGCGGCTATTGTTCAATAAGGTATTCCTGATTTCATTCATGTCCATTTTTTGTATGCCTGGTAGCCATCTTTGTTGCTTGTGCTAATTTGTTGCATATATCGCTTATTGTCCATATAGAGATACAATATCTCACCATAATTTTTCTGCAGCTAGTTACTGATGTGAACATCGCCGTCGCTGTTGAAGCCATCCAGGCACTTGGCAATCTTGCTCGTGGTTTAAGAACCAACTTTTCTGCAAGTTCTCGCTTCTTGCTGCCAGTTTTGCTTGTAAGTACACTCGTACACTTCAAATTGTATAATTCTCATCCACACACATTTACAGACTCATTTAGATCTAGGTTGGTCTCTATAGTTGAACTAGGTTTCCTAAAAGACTTCTTGGAATGCATGATGTATTTCACCCTGGTATACAAACTAAAGGCAGGAGACTCTGTTTCACTTGTTACCTTTTCAGTCCCCACAGATTTGCAGGAAACATTGAATTATTGTGCCATGGATAGTGCTCAAGTTTGATTAAGGGGCTTGAATATAGAACTTCTAGATACATTGTTATTTGTCTTATAAGACATTGTTATATTTTGAAAAACTTTCGGTTTTAGAATATACAAAATTTCATACAATGTTACTGAAATGGAACACTGTAAATATCTGATTGTTCACCTGCTCCGTCTTTTTATATGTCATTATTCATGTAACAATACTTCTGTTGATTGCTGAATTTATGAGCGTGGAAAAGCCCTGATCCTAGTTTGCTTTCTCTTCTTGTGTACTACAAGATGTATGCCTGTATCTGTACCTTCATTTACATGTCTACACAATAGTGTATGATTACACCTCTATAAATATATTTGATAGAGATCGTTTGAGTTCAATTTATTGCTTGTTTAATTGGAGAACTTTTATTTCATAGGAAAAATTGAAAGAGAAGAAACCCACTCTGTCGGAGTCTCTGACACAAACTTTGCAAGCAATGCATAAGGCTGGGTGCTTAAATCTCAGTGACATTGTTGAAGGCAAGTTGATATCCCATTTTATTTGTTTGCTTTTTTTCATAATCTTATCGGTTTAGGCTTGGATCAGAGTATTGTAGCTCATTTCATGAAGTTTCAACACATAATGTTCCCTGGGTTGGAGGGCATAAGTACTTGTTGATGATAATTATTTACCTTTTCTGTGCTGGGAAGGAAATATGTCAGAATTTTTACCTTCTCAAGATTATTTTTATTCATTTCGTGGAAGTGAGTAGTTTATCTGTTGGTGTATGCTCAGCATCGGACACATGTTTTTGAAAGTTCCAAATTGTTTTCTGACAGAGATTAAGACTGCTACAAAAAATAAGGTTCCTCTTGTGCGCTCATTGACTTTGAGTTGGTTGACATTCTGTATTGAAACAAGTAGCAAGGCCGTTATCCTGAAGGTGCATAAGGATTATGTTCCCATTTGTATGGAGGTTAGTGCAGCTGTAACTTATCATTAATGTTTTGGTTTCATAGCCTTGGGTATTTGATCCATTCGATGAAAATTAATGTTATGATCTTATGTAAAGCTTAGGATTTGTAACGATCAGTTACATTGTTCCTTAAGATGGTTTTCATCAAAAGTGCCTTATTGGAGGAATTAACCTTGCAAAAGAGCACACATGACTGATCATTTGTTGTTTGCTTATCATAATTCGTGGTAGCTGTAGATTGACTTGCGGATCTTCAGATTTATGCTTGCCTGACCTACATTTCATAAATTTTCTTCTTTATTGGATATATTTATGATTCATTTGATTGGATCTTGTAGTGCCTCAATGATGGGACACCGGAAGTTAGGGATCCAGCCTTTTCAGCTTTGGCAGCAATAGCCAAGGTAATATTATTATGTTATCTCTGACAAATATGTTAGAATTAGTCTCAAATTTTACTCCTATGCTTATACCTATCCTGCAATTTATTAGTCCGTTGGCATGAGGCCTCTGGAGAGATCATTGGAAAAACTTGACGATGTTAGAAGAAAGAAACTATCTGAAATGATTGCAGGTTCAGTAGGTGGTGTCTCTACTGGTACAGGTGCAGGTCAGTTAATTATTCCATAAGCATGTTAGTATTACCAATATCACTCGGTTTTTATGGGCTTTTCATCATGTTTTCTGTTGTTTCTCCAGCTACTGGTCAATCTGTTTCTGTGAGTACATCAACTCTAGAGGTGGGTTTTACATTTTTCTTTTATATGGTGATGTTCCATTTACTTAATTTATGATGCTGTACTGGTTAGTGTTGGCGTCTTATTGTATTTGTTTTTCTCTTCCTAATTTGTATCTCATGGTAGTTATTATAATGGTCTAGTGGGAGTTTGAAATTTACTTAATTTATAATTGAAATAGGTAATAAATAAGGAGTGAACATCAATATTTGCTTGGTTGCTTATTCTTGGAAATGGCTGTTGCAGGTATCAGGAGGGTCATTCGTGAGAAAGTCTGCTGCAAGCATGCTTTCTGGAAAGAAGCCTGTTACTGCTGCTGTGAGTGTGTATAGCGTTGCTGCCCTCAGTATTTTTATTTTTCATACATGATCTTTGTTTGTTAGCAAATTAGCCCTACCTTTTATTTATATGCTATGTTAATGTTGATCAGGCCGGTAACAAGAAAGTGGTGTCTACCAAGCCAGGGGCCACCAAGAAAGGAGATGGAGCTGGGAGGGCTGAAGCTTCAAAATCTGTTGAACCGCCCGAAGATATTGAAGTAAGCTTGTTTACTTACTTTTGTATGTTGCAGGGTGAATTGCTCAAATGATTTTCCACTCTTTGGCATGATTATTACTTTGCATATTTTGATACTTGCAGCCAGTCGATATGAGCCTTGAAGAGATTGAAAGCAGGCTAGGTTCTCTTGTACAAGAGGACACTGTATCTCAACTGAAAAGCACTGTTTGGAAGGAGCGGCTGGAAGGTAATCTGCCCTGATTCTTGTGACTATCTCCTTTTTTTGCTTGTGCAAATCAATTATATGCATATGAATAAAGGTGACTACTATTCTTGTGATGTACGATTAATTTTTAGTTTTGCTGTTTAACTATCAACACTCTCTGAGTCTCTGTTAAGAACATTTACTTGAATGATCAAGATATTCAGGCTGCAGTTGTGCTGATGTTGATAATCTAAGAGGATGTCATTGTTTGTTTTAGGTTGACGATCTATAATTTGTGACCAGATATGTGTTATAATTGTAAAAGTACTTAGGCTAAGCTGAATGTCCTGTGGCAAATTACAGAAATCCATTTTCATGAGAAAAAATTCAACAAACGAAATTTATTTTGTTGCATTGACACCTGCTTACCTTACAAAATTACATGTGATCTTATAGCTGAAAAGCTCATAATCTATTATACTGTTTAAACTTTTTGATGGGCTATTATGCTCACCTAAGGATTTACCCAGTGCACACCTGAAGTTTAGATTCTGTTAGTTCTCCCGTTATATATATATATATATATATATAACAAAAGGTTTTGAGCACGAGGATACGTGCGGTTTGTGATATGCACATGCAACATGAAAATTGATGCTACCGTTTCGTTTTTCTTCTTTCTATCCCTTCCTGTATGTTTTATGTTATAGTACTTTGCATATTTCTGTTATTTTATTGCTTTTTACACCAAGTAAAGCACAGTATTCACTACTGTAGAATATTGTATCTGTTGTTACATCCTATCAACTCCTCTTATGTTGACTATAGAATATCATATTAGCTAGGGAAATCATAAAAACTTGAATTTCCATTACTTAAGGCCCAAAGGCAGGTACTGAAGTTGTTTACCATATTTGTGAAACACGTCAAGTTGTTATAGGTTAAGTTCTTTGTTTTGGTTCCCCCACACCGATTAAGTGTTGTTTACATGTGTTAAGAGTGATAAATTAGCTCGTAGAGTCTGTGGCTGTATGTGCTCTGGCAATTCCTATTTGTGATGGATTTTGAGCCTTCTCTTTTACTGACTGATCGTTTTTATTCTTGATAATTATTGCAGCAATATCATCTTTAAAAACACAAGTTGAAGGATTGCAGGATCTTGATAAATCAGTGGAAATTCTGATCCGTTTACTCTGTGCTCTTCCTGGTTGGAGTGAGAAAAACGTTCAGGTATTGGGATGCATGGATTCCTCAATGTTAAGAGGTTGTCTTTGAACTTCCTTTTAAAGATATATTTCTTATTAGTTTTAACATTCCTGACATGAAGTCATAATGCAGGTTCAGCAACAGGCTCTTGAAGTGATTACTTATATAGCTTCAACTGCAAAGAAATTTCCCAAGAAATGTGTAGTGCTGTGCCTCCTTGGTGGGTAATTGTTCTAGAATGTGCCTTTTGTTTTACCAATTTGATGAGCTATTTCTTGAAATTTTGGTTCAGCCTTTTTCCAGTTTTACTATGAATTCTTTACTTTCCCTTTTTGTTTGGGTTTTGCCCTTTTGTCCATTGGGTAGTTTTCGATTTTTGACATTATTCATACCCATTGGCAGGTATTAGTGAAAGGGTGGCAGATATTAAAACCCGAGCTCATGCAATGAAATGTCTTACTATATTCTCCGAAGCTGTAGGTCCAGGCTTCATTTTTGAGAGAGTAAGTATAATTTTGATTGATGTTTCGTTTTGCTCTAAGCATTTAGCTTTCTAACTTTTCTGTTCATCGTGATTGTTATGCATGAGGATAATGCATGTGATTTTTTGCATCTTATATTGTATCTACTGTAACCTATGGGCTTAAAATGATGCAGCTTTACAAAATCATGAAGGAGCACAAGAATCCCAAGGTTCTTAGTGAGGGAGTTTTGTGGATGGTTTCAGCAGTTGAAGATTTTGGCGTATCACATATGAAATTAAAGGTGATTTCATATCTTTCCTCCCTAATTGTCGTGCCATCCATGCTCACAGCTATGTCATTGTGGTTAGTGTCAGCTATTTTACTCCTTTTGACATTCATAGAGAGCTATGCTGTCATGTTTCAGGATTTAATTGATTTCTGTAAAGATGTTGGGCTGCAATCCAGTGTTGCTGCTAGTAGAAATGCTACTATTAAGCTTTTGGGGGCTTTACATAAATTTGTTGGCCCAGGTGTGTGGTCATTCTATATGCATTTTGAATATATTAAAGTTTCCATGGATGGTTTTGACTTCATCAAATTTCAGCAGATATTAAGGGATTTCTTGCGGATGTCAAGCCTGCTCTGCTTAGTGCACTTGATGCCGAGTTTGAGAAGAATCCATTTGAGGTAATGGCTAGTTATGCTTTGAAGTTCATTATTTGGTTGCATGCTTTAAGCGGTATCCTTTTATGTATTTATTTTTACTTGAAAATGTGGTGTATCCTCAGGGTGCTTCAGCTGTCCCAAAGAAAACAGTTAGGGCACTGGAGTCTGTGGCCTCTGTTTCTTCTGGTGGACTGGATGGCCTGCCACGTGAAGATATTAGTGGAAAAATCACACCTACTCTGCTTAAGAGCTTGGAAAGTCCGGATTGGAAGGTATGGGAGTCCATAAGATGTAGACAAAGCTTTAAAGCCAATGATGCCTTGCCTTGAACGGTTGAACTACTTGGAGAAATGGTTAGTGTAATCTTTTGGGTGATTTCTCCTTCAATTTTCAGGTTAGGTTGGAGTCAATTGATGCAGTCAATAAAATATTGGAAGATGCTAACAAGAGGATTCAACCAACTGGAACTGGTACAACTTCAATTGCTTTGAATTTCCCTGTTATTAAGTTTAAATGTGGAGTGCATGTTAGAAGTCTGTAGTGAAATTGAACGCAATATGTTTACAACCTATCTTCCACATTATAGGTGAATTATTTGGTGCTCTTAGAGGGCGTCTGTATGACAGCAATAAAAACTTAGTCATGGCAACTTTGAGCACAGTTGGTGGGGTTGCATCAGCTATGGGTCAAGCTGTTGAAAAGTCAAGCAAGGTCTTCATAATCTTGACAAAAACTTTTCTACTTGACATTTTCTTATTATACTTGATGATGATCAAGTTTTTCATAAGTATGTTCCTTGCAGGGCATTTTGTCTGATATTTTGAAATGCCTTGGTGACAACAAGAAACATATGAGAGAATGTGCGTTGGGTACTTTGGATTCTTGGCTTGCTGCAGTCCATCTTGATAAAATGGTAACTGTTGTGTCCTATCATTTTTTTCTATTTCATAACATTTGTTGACAGATTGAATAATGATCTCTCTGTTCCAGATTCCTTACATCACAACAGCTTTGGTGGATGCAAAGCTTGGTGCTGAAGGGCGTAAGGACCTCTTTGATTGGTTAACAAAGCAACTTTCTGGATTGAATGATATGTCTGATGCTGGGCACCTTCTGAAACCTAGTGCCTCGGCTATGACGGTAATTTCTCTTTTTATCTACAAGTTCTAGAGCTGTACTTGCACTTGGCACATGGATTGGTGTTCATTTTGGAACTTTATGCATGCTTGAATATCTCTTTAGGATAAATCTTCAGATGTTCGAAAAGCTGCAGAAGCCTGTATCAATGAGATTTTGAGAGTTTCTGGACAAGAAATGGTAAGCATTTTGTAGCTCTTCTGATTAGTGGTCTTGTATGCTGATTTGGTTATGTTGAATCTTTTATGTCTGTACTTATATTCCTTTACTTTTCAGATTGAGAAAAATGTTAGAGATATTCAAGGGCCAGCATTAGCTCTTATCCTTGAACGGTTTAGGCCTTCTGGATCTTTTGTAGGTCTGTCTCCTGGAACCTTGGATTTCTTTATCTTTGGTACATGTCTATGTAGATGATCCTATTCTAAAACTCTTGATGTTTTTTATTGTTTTATGACATGTTTTATCAGAACCACTGGAATCTGCTAAGACAATATCAACAGGATCCAAAATAAGCCTCAAGGGTGGAAAATCTGCTGCTAGTGTTACTTCAAGGCATACAAATAGGACTACAGTTGCGGTATCTATTTTTGTTTCTTTTTCCTTATTTGCATGCCATCTGATGCTTAATTGGAGTAGTAATTATTAATTCCATACTTCACCAGAGAGTCATGCCAACAAAGGGTTCACGGGCAGAGCCAATTATGTCTGTTCAGGATAGAGTTGTTCAGTTGCAAGCTTTGTTGAATGTAAAGGAGTCAAACAAGGTATGGTTGTGCCATGTACGTTAAACTTGTATTACGTGTTAAATGATGTGCTTGAGAATTTGCTTTTTCAATGTGGTTATCTACAGGAAGAGAGGGAGAGATTGGTAGTTCGTAGATTTAAGTTTGAAGAACTGCGGGCAGAACAAATCCAAGACCTTGAGGTTTGTACCCGTGGGGAGATTGTATTGAGATTTCCTTGGTTTCTTCATCTTACTGCATTTGAGTGATGTATGCAATGTGGCTTCTCTTGCAGAGTGATATGATGAAGTATTTTAGAGAGGATTTGTATAGGCGGCTTTCAAGTACTGATTTTAAAAAGCAAGTTGACGGTCTTGAGATTTTACAGAAGGTATCTAGCGTTATTTTGAGACAAGCATTTCAAAGCAACTAGTTTTTGGCTCTGAATCAACCATTTGAATCCAGGGACTGCCTGCTGTCAAGAGAGAAATAATTGAAGTTCTGGATATTCTTCTGAGGTGGTTTGTACTGCAGTTCTGTAAATCAAATACAACATGTCTTCTGAAGGTATAAGATTTCCTTTTGCAAATATCGTTATTGTTTTTTAAATTTATCATGTAATATGCCTTCAATATGATGATTTTAAATATTTGCTCATTTGGCAAATTGCAAAGGTGCTGGAATTTCTTCCTGAACTTTTTGACATGCTGCGAGATGAGGCATACACATTGACTGAATCGGAGACTGCCATATTTCTTCCTTGCTTGATAGAAAAGGTACTATTAGTTTTTACTATTTAAGTCATTCATGACGTGTCTAATCATTTTATGTAGCTTTCTAGTTGCTTATAGGATTTGAAGAACTATTCAAAATATACATTTTTCTGACATGCTATTTTCGCTTTGCAGTCTGGACATAATATTGAAAAGGTGCGAGAGAAAATGCGCGATCTTACCAAACAAATTGTCAGTTCATATACTGCAGCAAAAACTTTGCCGTATATATTGGAAGGCCTGCGCTCCAAAAACAATCGTACACGGATCGAGTGTGCTGATTTGATTGGATTCCTGATAGAGCATCATTGTGCTGAGGTAACAAGCAGCTGTTATGTGTGTTTTGTTGTAAAATTTTCTTATTACTTATTCTTTTTTTGTTTTTTCTGACAGATAAGTGGGCAATTGAAGTCCTTGCAAATGGTTGCAAGCTTAACAGCAGAACGGGATGGTGAAACTAGGAAAGCTGCATTGAACACTTTAGCTACTGGTTACAAGATTCTTGGTATGTATCAGATAATCCTTTTTATGTGGTCAGAACACTCTGCTTAATTTTAACCACAACTTCTTTTGTATTTTTTTTCCTTTTTCTGGGGTTCTATCACAGCCTTAAACTTGCATGCTGCTTTATGTTGTCGATATTTGATTTTTACCCTCTTTAATGTTTTGAAGTTGATTTTTGCATGGTTTGGTGTGTTTTTAGGAATAATTTCTAAGTATATAAGCTGCTGTACTTTCTCTCTAAATTTATCAGGTGAGGACATATGGAGATACGTTGGGAAGCTAACAGATGCTCAAAAGAGCATGTTAGATGATAGGTTTAAGTGGAAGGTCGGTATCAAGTTGGATGCAATCTTTGTATGATTTCAATGCACTCTATCTAATATCTTTTTGTAGGTGCGAGAGATGGAGAAAAGAAAGGAAGGAAGGCCAGGTGATGCCAGAGCTGCATTGAGGCGTTCCGTTAGGGAAACTGGGTTTGTATACATTAAAATTAGTTTCTTTGTATTTTTATGGAGTTCTCATTTAGAGATCCTTATGTTCGTGTTATTCTCAGAATCTATGCATGTGAAATTGAAATACATCTTTTTCTTTTGTGATCCTTGAACATTCCATTTATAAAGAAAGTTGTTCACTAAATACTATGATTGGTGCTCTTTGGGATAATTAATTTTTTTGTTTATACTCCTAATTGCTTGTTGCTTTACTTGTTAAGAGAAGCTCACATATCACGCTTGATTGCTTATATGAACTTAGTTGACATTTCGAAATGAATTTTTTGGATCATTATTGTCAAATCCAACAAAGTTGTAGAAGAGTGCACTGATGTGTTTTCCGCTTTGTGGATATCATTATCTAAATTTTTCTAGATAAAAAATTGAAATAGAATGAGGATATCATTATCTAAATTTTTCTTTACACAACAAGCTTCCTGGTATTTCTGATTTTATGAATGAAAAGTGTTTTTTTTTCAATATTCCAGTCATGCACTTTTCTGTGTCTGTAGGAATTCCTTGACAAGTTTAAGTTAATGCTATTGTGTAGAACTTTTTTCTAAACATCTAGCTTTGTTGGAATCAGTTTGATATGTTTGATTTCGTATCTTTTTTTTTTATGTAGTTTGACCATCTAAATTGCAATTCTTATATCTGTAGATTTGGGTAAATTCTAGTCTGAAGATTCATGTTTTCTAACTGATTTGTTGATCATTGCATTATTTACCTTTGTACTTTCCAGGTCTGATTTAGCAGAACAAAGTGGGGAGGTTTCACAATCTTTATCTGGGTCAATAATTACTAGGTTGTTATTTCGCTGACAATTTCCTTCATGCTGTTCTATTTTATATAATGAACTCCTATATTCTCAGTCATTGGCAATGCTTTTCATTTCCAGGAAAAATTTTACTCCTCACGAACCTCAGATGGATAGGTCTGCAATACCATATGCATTGGCAGGTGCCAATGGGCCCACAAACTGGAATGAAGCTTTGGATATAATTTCTTTTGGCTCCCCAGAGCAGGTTTTCCATCTAGCATTTTCCATTCTTCTATGGGCTAATCTTGTGTACTATTTCTATTTGTTTTGATTTTTTGATCTTGATTTAGGGGATAGTTTTTGTCAACAATCAATAATTTGGCATGATTTTTGGAGCTTTAACATTTCATTGTTCATTGATGTGCATAAGCTTGCATTGTGTTCTATAATAAATTTAATTAAACCTTTGGATTATGACCTGTCTTATGGAATACTTAGGAATAGAACGAAACTTAAGGTATGCCCATTAAAGCTCTGAAGCTGTTATATTTCTAGCAGTTCTCCTGGTTGCCAAGTGGTTTTGAACTTCCCTTACTTATTATGTCATAGTTGTGATGTTGTGGTTAATGAAATGCAACTACTTAAACTGTTATAGCTTTATATTTTTCCATTTGTTCATTGTGCCATTCTTTACTCATTTTGATTTACGTCTTCATATTTTTTTGCTATTCATTTTCGGATATTGATGAAATGTAATGCTGGATGTGTAATTGCTCTTTTGCAGTCAGTAGAGGGAATGAAAGTTGTGTGCCATGAGTTGGCACAGGCTACTAATGATCCAGAAGGAAGCTTGATGGATGATCTTGTGAAAGATGCTGATAGACTTGTTTCTTGCTTGGCAAACAAAGTGATTACCCTTTTCATGCTGATTAACTTGTGTTGATTTCTCTTTGATCTTTCATCATCTTATCATACAACATGATCTGTATTTCTCCTCCTATCTTCTTCTATAAAAAGGTGCCCAAGACTTTCGATTTTAGTTTAACGGGAGCTTCCTCGCGGTCTTGTAAATATGTCCTGAACACACTCATGCAGGTACATTCTTCATTTGTAATTTCCTATTTCAAAATTAAGCTCTTTTTATTTTGCTGAGTTCGGTTTTCTCTTAGCATTGAGAATCACTTAGTTGATGTCTACAAATAACTCCTAATTGAAAAGTTGGCAAAACTTTCTGGTCTGATTGCAGACTTTTCAAAATAAAAACCTTGCCCATGCTGTAAAGGAGAGTACTCTTGACAGTCTTATAACCGAACTTCTACTTTGGCTGTTGGATGAAAGGGTTCCTCATATGGATGATGGAAGCCAACTTCTGAAAGCGTTGAACGTGCTGATGCTTAAAATTCTGGTAAAATATCCCTCAAAATTCACCTCCTTTTTCAGTTAGTTTTAAACTGAGCTTTCATCAGTTGGTGTTTGTGTGTGCAGGATAATGCTGATCGAACTTCATCTTTTGTTGTCCTGATTAACCTGCTGCGTCCACTAGATCCTTCAAGATGGCCTTCACCTGCATCGAGTGAGACTTTAGCTATTAGAAATCAGAAGTTCTCTGATCTTGTGGTCAAATGTTTAATCAAACTCACTAAGGTAATGTTATATAATATTTTGTATCTTTCTTGGAGTCTTCATAAATGTTCTGATTAGTTGCTTGATTCTTCGACAATATTCAAACTCTGTCCATCCTTTCATTTGGGATTATCAACTGTGAGGCTTTCTTTCGTATATGCATATTTATTACTTTCATGTTTTGTAAAACATGTTTAACAAGTTGGTCAGGCATCCAGCAGTTTATAAAACATTCTTCATCAATTTAAGTTGGTCAGATATCCAACAAACAGGATAATTTCTCCTCCAATATGTGCATACGAATTTGAGCTTGGTGCTTTAGTAACCTTGATATTCGGCTTAAGCCATGGATAATGAGTCTTTACTTCATCCGGTTCATCATTTGAAATTGAACAATTTTTTCGTGATGCAGGTTCTCCAGAACACTATTTATGAAGTTGACCTTGATCGGATTCTTCAAAGTATCCATATATACCTGCAGGAATTAGGGATGGAAGAAATTAGGAAAAGGTATATGTTCTTTAAAAAATGATGCAATAATTGTGAATTTGACATTAATTTTTTGCCTCCTTGCCCCTCAATCCTTTGCAACTAAGTTCTATTGACTTTTTTATTTTGATTGGTCAACTCAATTGAGTTAATGTGTTCCTTTTCCGCTTGTGATTGTGATTCTCAACAAAAAAGAGCTGGAGCGGATGACAAACCTTTACGCATGGTGAAAACTGTTCTGCATGAACTTGTTAAACTTCGTGGAGCTGCAATAAAGGGTCACCTTTCCATGGTTCCTATAGACATGAAACCGCAGCCAATTATTCTTGCATACATCGATCTGAACCTTGAGGTGAAAAGCTGGAGGACATATTCTGCTGCTCTTCAGTTATGTTTGATTTTAGTGGTTTTTGCTTACATCTTTATCTTGTCAGACATTAGCTGCAGCAAGAATGCTGACGTCAACAGGGCCTACGGGCCAAACTCATTGGGGGGATTCTGCAGCCAACAACTCATCCACGCCGACACATTCTGCTGATGCTCAATTGAAGGTTTGTTTTTCCTAATTTCCTTCTAGTCAATTTCATGATCTTTGATAATTCAAACTTTTTTCGGTGATTTGATAAGTTGTTTCCCTTTCTTAAATCTTGTTGTGCATTTTGCTACCCAGCAAGAACTTGCTGCGATTTTCAAAAAAATTGGTGACAAGCAAACATGCACCATTGGGCTCTATGAACTATATCGCATCACTCAACTATACCCCAAGGTATGTAATTGGCATCCTATTGTCTGTATGTAATATGTTGCCATATTTTTTGGTAGCTAGTGATGGCTACAGGAGTTTCGATGTTATTGCTTTATGTAGTCTCCTTTTGCCTGTTTAAACTTCTGGTATTTTTCAAAACAGGTTGATATATTTGCACAGCTCCAAAATGCAAGTGAGGCTTTTCGTACTTACATCAGAGATGGTTTGGCCCAGGTTTGTAGTTCCTCAATTCTCATATAGTTTCTGTGAAAGAATATGCACCTAACAATGGGTTTATCTTTTATCGAAGATGGAGAAGAATGCTGCTGCAGGAAGGACGCCTTCCAGTTTGCCAATATCGACCCCTCCACCATCTGCGCTGTCTGCTTCTTCTCCTGAATTTGTACCTCTTTCCCCAGTTCATACAAATTCCTTAAATGATTCTAAGTCAGTGAATATGAAGACTGAACCCACAAACTTTCATCTACCTCCCTCCTATACGGAGGACATCAGGGCTTCTAATATCATTACCTCTAGAGGTCTCATCTCAGAAAATTCTTTGGGAAATGAGAAATTTGTTGGAGGTAAATGTTTCCACTGCCGTTGGTTTTTGTGTTCTATTTTTGTTTTCTTACAAATAGAAGCAATTGTCCTGACTGCAGTAGCCAGTGGAACACTAGATGCAATTAGAGAAAGGATGAAGAGCATGCAATTAGCTGCCGGTGGTGGGCATCCAGATTCTGGTAGTAGGGCATTAATACCCATGAATGATAACTTGAACAATGGAGTCTCTGGTCAGGCTCCAGGCACAGCTGAGAACCCAGTCCATAGTGCAGTACTTCCTATGGACGAGAAGGCCTTGTCTGGACTTCAGGCTCGAATTGAGAGACTTAAGAATGGATCTATGGAACCTTTCTAGAACTGAGAACATCTCCGTGAGATCTGTTCCGTGAATGCAACGGTCGAGATGCTCGCACCTTCGCGATTAAAATTGGATTTCCGTATATCCTATAGAGATCGTTGTAAAATGTAGTGGCATGAGCAGTTGAATTAAATCCCCTCCCCGTGGGGGAGAGTTTTGAAGAACCAGCGGTGACTGGTGATAAGCCAAGAGGTTTTTATTGTATTAAGATACTACAGGGTTGTACACTGTAGGCTGTTTTCAATACATCTTCGTCATTCATGTACTTTTGTAAAAAGCAAAAATTGGTGCATACTTACATGGAAATTGGTCATGTGGTAATGACAGATTGTTGCATAGAAACTTTGAAGCTGCATGTGCAAATCTACTTGCAAACTTATAAGTTGTTGATCGCTTGATCAAAACTTGAGCTTCTACCACCAGTTCACATCAAAACGTTGGTAAGACATACAAAGCAAAGCTGTTTGAGAGCATTTCAATGTTTTCTCCGAGCCTGCTGAGCATTTCAAAGCTTAATTGTATTCGAGCCTGCTGAGGTATAGACTTACCTATAGTCGTGGGTTTTGAGCTCGTCTGAGCCTGGACACTTGAATTTAAGTCCATTGCTATCCCCAAAATTATATAAAAGTAGGCAAAATAAATATATTTATAATATTATAAATTTCAATGTTATCAAACATAAATTTATATTAAATAATATTAAGAAATGTATATCTATAATTAGAACGGAAAAATGCACCAATCTAAAACAGAATATAAATATATAGGCAAATATAACAATATGTACAATTCAAATAGAAAAGTATATTATAGAATAGTAATAGAAATACCTGAAAAGAAAAACATAGAATGACCATCTCCGATACATTTTGTCGAATAAATAATCAACCATTTATGATAAGTTGAAAAAAAAAGGGACTTTTCTCTTTGTTAAGAATTTAATGTTATGGCATAATTTTTTAATAACTGTTAGTTTCTTAAATACATTTAAGTTAAATAAAAAAATGTTGGAATTGTAGAATTCTCGGGGATAGTATAATTAATTTACTCATTCAAAAATAAATAAGATTTAGTAATTTATGTAACACTTGATTTGCTAGCATATTAATTTAAAATTTTTTCATAATAATATGAATGAATGTTTGTCTCTTAATTTTAAATTTAACATACATATATAAATATAAAAATAAAATTTTATGTATCATTTTTATTTTATTTTAGAGCTTTAAATACTCAAGAAACGTTTTATGTAAATTAATAAATTTAATATCAAATTACGATTTAAAATAATTAATTTATCATAATTGTATTATAATAACTCTTAAAAGTAATTCTATAAATCAAAATCCGTACAAAAGGTTGTCACTAAATAATTATTCCAAGCTTCTCTAATTATAATGGGAAGGCGATTATACCAATAGTAGCCAATAGGGTGTTGTTCCAAAAAGATTTAATAAAATTAAATTACTAAGACTAATAATAACACTAATATGTGCAAGTCCTAAATTAAAGAAAATTTTAATTTTTCTTAATCATATATTTGAGAGTGAAAAGTTTATTTTGAATGAATTTCTAAAATAGTACTCACCCCCCAAATAATCTCTATTAGGAAAAAAAAAAAACCAATAGTTATTTTCTTTCTCAATCTCTAACATTAATATAACAACAACATCACTTAGTTAAAATCTCGCTAAGACGCGTGATCTTGAGAGATTTAATTATATAATAGAAAGGTTATTTTCAGATAAGCCAAATAAGTAAAATTTTTAGGTAACAATGAATTAGACTAGTTCAAAATTTTATAGTCTATCGTAGTCAGAAACCTAAGGTTTAAATACGAGCCTGATTAGTACTAAATTTGAATAAGTACATATTTTTAAATTTTAAAAAATTAAAATAATGATTCTTCAAAAAAATTTCTAAATTATAATGTTTTAAAAATCTGACCAGAAATCAAACCGATAAAATTGAGAAATTAAACCGATTAAAAATTTAAAATATTATTAAAAAAGAATGTCTTTAAAGAATTTACAATTTTAATTAAAAATAAATTATTAAATAAAAATTAATCTATTTATCAAGCCAAAAAATTAAAATAGTTAAAGTGATTGAATTTGTAGAATTTATTTATCGTCGACTGAAATCTAAAAATTATATAAAATTGCCAACCTTAATTTTTCCTTAAATTTATTTTGAAAAAGTTATATTTATTATGAATTAAGATAATATGATGAGCCCAAAATTCCCAAGAAATTAGAAGACAGCGGCGCAAAAGAGTTGTAAAACCCTAGTGGCTGTAGTGTCTATATATAGAGAAGGTGGTAACTCAGTAGCTTACCACTTCGCCGCCGCTAACCCCAAACCTAATTACTTATCGCCGGCGATCCAACTTGGAAGCTGTGCCTGTATCAGCTTACATGTTAGATGGATGATTCCTTTTTTGCTTTTTAGTTATTAGCGGTTCATTTAGATGATCTGAAAACGTCCATGTTTGGAGTTTTATGTTTTCAGCAGTATAGATGAACTGTAAGGAATTTTCTCTGGCATGTTTGTTTGAGATATGATGAGTATTCAATTGGTCCGTGTTTCTGATTCCACCGTGATCGATATCTGTTTTTAGCACACACACTCTGATCTCTGTTCTGTAATTTTTTTCCTCTGTTACGTGCTCAATGATTACGTGCCCAGCTGGGGCAATATACGCTATTCTGATCCATGGCATGAGTAGAGATCATCTTATGCAGTATGAGAGCTTTCAACTTGGATTGTGTTCTTGCCTTTTCAAATGTTAAATGCCATTATTGTTAATCTTGTTTGAAGGCAAGCTGTTTCTGTACTACTGCAATGATGAATTTATGAAAATTTTCACATGTCAGACTTCAGAGATTCAATGTCTATGAGAAGAAAGTTCATATTCTCTGAGCAGTAGTGCTATTTTGTTCAAAAAGATGTATTTTCTTTCTCTGTTAAGCTTTGAAGTATTCATCTGTTAGAATAATTTGTGTTAAGTTCTTATTCATGTTCACTTTTCCCTTAAAAATGATTGACATTTTTCACACTGAAAGTTAAGTTGGTCAGCTTTGAGATTTGGATCAAGGATGGTTAGAGGTGAATGAATACAGGATGAAGGAAATGTGGGTTCTGTTCAGAGCTTCCCTTAGAACTTGGTCTGGTTCAACAATGGCAGGCTGCCTTACCCTGGATCTTGGGCTTAATGCAAGACTTTAATTAATTTTTAAAAGATTATTATAATAAGATTAAAGAATTTAAAATATAATTTATTTATTTAATAATTTAAATTTTAATTAAAAATTAATTAATTTAAAATTTTGATTGACCAACTTAAAAATTTTGAAAAATGAATTAATTTAAGTTTTTCATAATTAAATGTTTATTTTTTTATCATTAATAGTGGCGAATTGGATCGGGCCCGCTAAGTATTCAGCTTAGCCTTAACTAGGTTTGAAGATAATCTCATTTAGTTTGATTTTTTTCAAAAATTTTCAATTAAAAAGTAATAACACTATTTTTGGTAAAATAATGTATTTTTATAACTACAGAATTTTAGGTGAGTTCAGGTGTGGACAACTTTCTTTTAAATCAGGCTCGGGGCTCGGTTTGAAATTCTGGTTATTTGTTGACTGTTAAATTAAGTTGGGCCTGGACTAGTTTGTCATGTCTTATTTGACATGATATGAATAAATTGGAGTTATTAATATTTTAATTATAATCTTTTTTTGGATTAAAGGGAAAGTAATATCAGAATTACAGTACTAGTCTGGGGGTATAGAGTCCCGATAAATCCTCTAAGAGGATACAGTGACACCCAATGGGTGTAATATCGAAAAAAGTAAGACTGACATTCGGAGGTATAGCATGGGTGGCGAGCCAGTCCATGCATCTATTGCTCTCTCAATAAACGTGACGATGAACAACAGATTAATTCCGCGTGAGGAGTTTGTGTATACCCGTGACAATGGGGTGGAAACTCTGAGAGCGCAGCTCTGTTGAAGAAATGAGATGGTAAGCAGTCATAGAATCGACCTCTAGTTCGATCGGATGAAAAGAATGAGAAAAACCCAAACTTAAGATCACCTTCAGGCAATTCTTCTTTGAATCAGGCCTGGGCTCGATTTGAAACTCTAGTTATTTGATGGGTGTTAATTTTAATTGGGCCTGACATGATAATAGTGTTGGTTCTTAAGTTCAAAAGGTTAAGTTCAGACTTCTTTTTTTTTTTTATTTGATTCCCATCACAGCCCCAAAAGATTGGTAGTCCAAAATATTACCTGCTTTGGTCATTTGAGTTGAGATGGGGACTTCAATCTTTGAAAAACGATTAGATTTCTTTTGATGGAAAACTTCTTGGGTGGCTTAGTCAATACCAATAATTTATAAATTTTTAAGATAATGATTCCTACATCAAATTACACGTTGGTCAACGTTCATTTGAAAAAGATACTTATTGTTTGAATAAATAAACCTTGATTTGATGAGTTGTGTAGGAAATTAGGTAAGTGTATACTTCTATCAACTCATGCCACTGTTTTAAAAAATAAATTGGTGTTCGATCGAAGAAGCAACTGATTCAAGAGTTAATGATTCAACTAAAATTTAACTGTAATTAAATTGACGATTAATAAATATATAAATTTTTATTTCATATATTATAGATATAAGATAAATTTTAAACATACAATTTAATATGCAATTTTTTTAAAAGTTCAGAAACACAATACAAAATAAGATAATAAAACTCACTAGTTATATTTCATAAAAAAAATTAAAAAAAGATCACTAATCATAATATTGATTTAATTTGAAATCATCAAAATCAAGATATTTTAAATAAACAGACGAGTGATGTTTTACCGATTCAGTGATGTTTTACCGATCCGATTGTAAAATGAATGGACTAATCATTTACAAAAATATACAAACTAAATTAGACCGTTTCATACTTTAAGTCACCAACTTTCTGATCTAACAGGTCGATTCAATCCGATTTTGAAAACACCGACTCGTACTTATTCAATGAAGTGGATTTAGAGTTTAATGCATTTTCGATTAAGTTAAACCATTGCTATACGTTATTGTTGATTTATTGAACACCTAAAAGTAAAGAGGATTGATTTTCTTTTGTTGGTTGGCATATGGACTAAAGTCATTTATTATTTTGGTCCAAATTCATCAGCCATTAAATGCAACAATGGTACGGTATCAATCAAACACCTTATTCCAAATATGCCACGTGGCATTTAGCTACGTGGAGGATTGAAACTCTGACTAGAGCTTTAAATGCTTTGGACATGGACACGGCTCATTAAATGAATCAATCACGAGCAACGTTTTAATGCTTTTGTTCTGTTTTCAAACTTACAAGATATCCTCGAACAGGATAAGCTGAAATCTGT
Organism: Erythroxylum havanense; assembly: GCA_024752395.1. Lineage (NCBI taxonomy): Eukaryota > Viridiplantae > Streptophyta > Magnoliopsida > Malpighiales > Erythroxylaceae > Erythroxylum > Erythroxylum havanense. Next base: position 31,418,650 of record JANTNU010000003.1, read on the forward strand.
TGAAGCCAAATTACGATGTAGAACAAGAATTTGATGTTCCAATCCTTATTATAAATTGATTTAATTTTTTTTAAAAATATCATTAGTAAAAATTTTTCAAATTTTTTAACAGAATAGAACGTAAATAAGTATAGTATTAAAAAATTATTATAATGATTTGTAATCGGTGTCGGGAATTTGTTCGGAGATTTATTTCCTTAGACTAGTTTTGTAACCAATGTACTCATTTTCTCTTTATAAAAAATTATAATATAATAAAATATTATTTAAAAGATGAATTAGATAAAATTTAATGTAACATATATTAATAATAAATGACTATTTTATCCTTAATAGAATAATAAGATGTATTATCTTAGTGCTTGTTATTAGGGTTAAAAGTATAATTGATATTATAAAAAATTATTGGAAGCATATTAAATAGTTCAAATTTATCATTTTATATGTCATCTTAAAACTTAGGAGATGCTTGACTCAAGTAAGGTAATGAAAATGAAAATGAATATAGAGAAGAACGTGAATGAATATAATCATTATAATTATGGTAGTTAGTTAAGATGAAGAAATGATTACTATTACTTTTGATAGTAGTTGGTTTGTTAAAAATATTGAAAAATAAAAAATTATTTAAATTTTATTTTATATCAAATTTTAAATATAATTTATTTAATTATATTTTATACACCCCTATTTACAATGACAGAATATTCAAAATCAAGTATATGATTCAATTAAAGACATACGTAAAGCCCTTGTACATAAATCAATGATTCTCATTTCTGTGAAATAGAGGAATGAAGGATTGTCAAGAATTGAGTAATGAAAATATTACTCTTTCAATGATAGTTTGATGACAAACACAAGGATTCAGTCCATTCTCATATTTTTTTCCATTACTTCCAAACAAGCATACTTACAGCCTTTTAAAACTTATTTTTATTGTTTAGAATGAAATAAAATAAAATACCTTTGCGTTCTTTCCTATTTCATATACTCCATTATGATATAAAGTATAAACTCTCCTATATTCCATTCATTCTATTACTAACAGCATATTAAACATATCTTAATTAGCACAAATGTTGTTCCTAATTTTTTTTTTACATATCAAAAAGAGTTACAATTAACAAATAATAACAATATGAAATATAATTACATAGATGAAGAAATTGGAACCACTAAGTACTTATAAACCTTCAAATATATTTACTTAAAATTGGCATTAAAAAGCCAATTTCAACCCCAAAAAACAAGTTTTCTTAGATGTTTATCTAATCCACAATTTCTGTCCTAAAATTTATATTATCTATAATATGAGATGAGGTCTCTAATCTTTATCAGAACATTATTTCTAAACTAAGCAACAAAAAGAAAAACAATAATAATACCGTACGAAACCTGCAGCCCCAAGGAATCAAACTGTTGCGTTAAGATCAATTCGAGGCCTCTTGGCGAGCAATAATGGAGATGGAATGGTAGCGCTACAACGAGGGCATTTAGGATTGTTCTTCAAAGTCATAACGTACATACAACAACCAGGACACCCAGCAGCAAACATGGTCCCTTTTCCATCTGTTTCACTTCCTTGTTCTTGTTCATCTTCTTGGTTATGGTCTGTTGGTGGAGACGAAGAGGGTCGTTTCTTTAAGTAGGATTGTTTCTCCGCCCTTTGCAGAGCTGATTTGACCTTGTCAAGGGTACAAACGCTCTGTGAATGGCTTGGACCGTAAGTTGCAGGTCCCTGGAGTTTCAATTCCAGGGAGGTTTCTTCAAGGAACCTGAGGGCTGAGAAGTTGTTGTTATAGGACAAGTCTCTGTTTTGCAGTTGAGATGTTCTCCTCATGACATGGTGATCGTAGGTGTTATGCTTCTTGGTCTCGACCATAGATGTTAATGATGATGACGAATGCATCGGTGGATTAGAGTTCTGTCAGGAGGGGGCAAACTTATATTAATGTAGGGAGAAAAGCTTCAACTTTTTAAACTAAATATAAAAAGGGAAGCCAAAAATCTTGGATATCAAAACACTGAAGCACTAAATTTAGAGAATCTTGGATCTTTGATCTAAGATTCTCATTCTGCTTCAGGTTGACAAAATAAGTTCGATCAGGAAGGAACCAAAAAGAAAAAAAAGGTCAAAAGTCTCATTAGCAAAACCAGATAATTCAAGCAAACACACAAACTGTCTAGCAACAAATGGAAGGACAGAGAAGCAAAAGGAGTTGAAACAAAAGCTGCAGATTTGTAGCCAACAAGAAGAAAAGATTGGAACTTGAACAGAAACCCACCTTCAGCTTCAAGTCAGGAAGGGGGATAGCCTGTAAATCGTTATGAACAGCAACTTTTGATAACTCTCCAAGCAAGTCCTTGGTCACTAGCATCTCTGAGTTGCCACTGTTAACCATTGAGCTCACATCTGCTGCCATTTTCTTGAGATATCCTTTTGGCTTCCCAACTTATTGATATGACCTGAGAGATACGTATGGAAGAAGGAGACAGGTTGGGTTGCTGTTAAGGCCGAACAATAAATTAGCTAGAAACCAAAATGACCCATTTATTAGTCCATTCAAAAGGATAGACTTTTCAGATACCATTTTAATTGACAATTATTAGGAGGAGTTGGTCTTTAAAAATGGATGACTATCCAAGGAAGAAGAAATTGCAGAGATATCATCATTAATGGTGGGCATTTAATGCAATTTGTACCGTAGTTTCTTCCATTAAATGCTCCTCTTCCTTGGTGAGAAGGCAACTTGAGGCCTTGAAAATCTTCTTCACTCTCACTAAATGCGCGTACACCGAGAGAAAGCTCGACTCCATTAATGGGCCTTCTTGCTGACTGGTCTCCATTACTCCATCTCCTTGTCAACGTCACGTGGCGGCCCGAGTTTTATTACGTAAAGCATCTTTTATTCTTATTTTTCACCTCTACTGTGCAGTTCACTAGGAAATACCAAAATTAAACTATTAAAGTGGGTACTGGTTTCTTTTTCTTTTTTAATATTACTAGATTTTATAGGAAAATGAAAAATTCAATTTACTCCTTTTTCACATACTAAAAATAATTTAAAATTTAGCCAATTTAGCCTATTTAATTGTAAAAATTTTGAAAAGCCGGTTCAGTTTATTTTAATAACTGTTATTATTAAAAATTGACTAGTTTATTAATTAATCGGTCAATTTTTATAAATTAATAATTTCTTATGAACTAAAATAAACTAACTCATTGTCATTTAACAATTTTGTTTAATTAAATTTCAAATCTTTGATAAATAATGATACTTTTTTAATTATATTTTAAAAATTTTAATTTTATTTAATATTTTAGTCAATTTTATTGTTATTTTTCAATCCACCAAATGTCATTAAATCAATGCTTTAATTTAGAACCATATGGACTTGGTCAACCGTAACAGCATATAATATGACCCACTTGGGTACAGAAAAGCACCAAATTTCAAGCATTGCTACTCATCTCATTCCTCAGTTTATGAGCATTAATTAACTTTCACGTTTGTCCTACTTGGTTTCAGAATCTTGAGATGGCATGATTTAATGGTATATGATAATGAAGAAGGAAAATAAGGAGTCTACAAAATTGTTTAGTTGGTAATGCCAGCATTTTGAAAACCGACCGAACTGATTGATCGGATCGAAAAATCGGTAACTCGGAACATGAAATGGTTCGATTTAACCCATATTTTTTATAAGTGATTGATCCGTTTATTTTACTGTCAAATCGGTAAAAATCGCTGAATCGATGAAAAAAAGGATTGGACAATTTATTTAAAATGCCTTGATTTTGTCATTTTGATGATTTTAATTTAAATGGATATTATAATTAGTAATCTTTTTTAACTTGAATGGATATTATAATTAGTGATCTTTTTTTTATAATCTTTTTGATAAGATATGACTAGTGAGCTTTATTATCTTATTTTGTGTTATATTGGTGAACTAAAAAAAACTTGTATATTTTAAAGTTTGAAGATTTAAGTTAAGTTTACAATTAGATAAATAGTTAAATAGTATATTTAAAAATTATATTATATATATAATATATAAAATAAAATTTAATATATTTATTAGTTGTCGGTTTAATCACGGTTACATTTCGGTTAAATCATTGACTCTTAAATTAGTTGCTTCTCTGACTCAATCACCAAGTTTTTAAAATATCAGGTAATACAATTACATAGGAAAAGTCTCGAAACAACCGGCAAAAATTGTTTTTTTTTGTGATTAAAAGGTTAAAACAATCGGTAAAAATTGCTCTTAGGTGAAAAACAACCTCTTTATAAAGAATACATAAAAATGAGGATGGTAGAACATAGTTTACCATCACCTTTTTTGTAGATACTCCTTTTCCTTAGATTAACAGAGTTTTCTGTTGAAAAAAATGCATTTTGTTATTATAAATTTATAATGTTTATATCCAATCTTGCCATTCTTATGGTGAGATCATTAAAGTGACAAGGATTCCAAGAGTGTTAATGCCAGACAGAAAAGAGGTTAAGCACACGATATAATTTTACTGCATCCACGGACAGCTTTATGCCACTACTGACCACTACCATTGGAACAGGACAGTACGTTCTTTGTCTTCAATGACTTTTGTCTTTTTCCTTTTAAGCAGCTTAAAACAAAGGTTTCTACACTTCTTTTTCCCATCATAAACATTTAACTTCAACAATTTCAATCTGGGTTTTACACGTTCTGGTTTTCCTTTTCCTGGTATACAATTTTGGCCCTCCACTCGGTTCATTTAGCCACTACTAACTTCATTAGCCACTATTAACTTCACAACAGGATTTCTATCCATTGGCACTTATAAATCTTTTGTCTATGCAAATCTCAGGTTGATTGCTGGGGCTGAGGGAAAGAATGGGTGAATTTCCCATCTGGTTTCTGTAGATTTTACACCTCTTATGTGAATAGATGGTAAAGCTAAGACTTGTTCATTTAAGATTAGTTGGCCTAACTTCATAAATAGTTAGGTTGCTTGGTTGGCTTATGTAACTGGTGTCCATTCATTTTCTGGTGATTGACATTTGACATTACTTCTACGTATTTGTCAATAACAATGTTTTCAACTTTTTGACAATGTAGTTGGGAAGGATTGGTTATATGAATCGATCGGGGTTAGTAAGATGTAGGACTGATGGGTTGATTTCTGATCACTACATAAAATCTTATTCAACAAGTTACCACATGGCCTATTCTCTGGGATAGAGATTTGGACTCTCCAGCACTCCGCTTTCCCTGATTTGTTGGTTTTACTTACCTGATCCTGGA
>JANTNU010000003.1:31495465-31514171 GCA_024752395.1 Erythroxylum havanense
GAATATATAAAGAGTTATCATAGATGATAACTCTTTATATATTCGACTCAAAATTGATATTAATTAAAATTAAAAATGTTAAATTTAAATAATAAACTTATTATTTCTATCTTTATCTCTATCTCTTTCTGTAATTTATACTTACTTTTGGATATTAGAAATGACAATTTTTGACCCATGGGTTTAAATTTAGTTATTTTCAATGAACTGACCCGTAGGCCAAGTCCGGGCTCATATTGACCCGAGATTCAATTATTCTAAATGAAATAACATCGTTGTACTTAAAAGAGTTGTACGTCGGATAAGTCTGAACTTAGGTAGCACAAGCACTGATCCAATTTTAAAAAATAAATTGTTATATATTTTTATTTTTATTTTTTTAAAATATGGGTCAGTTCTATTGCTATCCTTATTGAAAATAATAATCTTTTACTTCCTTAATTTCTCAGTACTCCTCGTAAGGGGTTCAGATCCTCTGTCCCATTAACTCTGTATCTATTCTATCCCACATCTAAAACGTCGACGTTTACCTTTAAACCAACATCTCCTCTAGGCGTTAATGCAAGCCAACGTCTCCTCCAAGCCAAGCCAACGTCTTCTCCTCCTTTTCATTTTGCTTCCACTTTACTTCTTCGAATGTTAACTCTGTAATTTGTCATTTCATATACAAACGAAACTTAGGAACCAAACATAATAATAATATTTCTTTATTATCTCTATCTCTATCTCTATCTTTATCTCTTTTAGTAATTCATACTTACTTTTGGATATTAGGAATGACAATTTTTTTCCCTTGGGTTTAAATTTAGCTGTTTTCAATAGATTGACTCATAGGTGAGGTTCAGGCGCAGACTAACCCGAGATCCAATTATTTTAAACAAAATAGTATCGTTTTATTTAAAAGAGCTAGACGTCGAGTAAACCTGGACCTAGGTAGTACAGGCTCTTATCCAATTTTAAAAATAAATAAAAAATTATTTTAAAATATGGGTCAGTTCCATTGCTATCATTATTGAATATAATAACCATTTACTTCCTTAATTTTTCAGCACTCCTCGTATGAACGTTTTCAAAATTAACGAATTGAGTTCAATTTATCACCTCAGTGGCGCTAATTAATAAATATAATTATTAGCCAAAACTTTTCACTCCGTCGAAAAGCGGCTGGTAACTGGTAAGTCATTTACCAATCTAAGGCCAAAGTAAACAACTTATCCATCTGAGAATTGAGACGCACACAGACATGAAAGAATAAACGCCGCTGGTTATTTTCTTGTGAGTTACGACAGTTTGGTGAGGAAATGAGGTGAAGACAGCCAGCAAAAGTTTGCGTATAACGACAGACGGACCGGCCCCAGATAGAAACATTCGAACCAATGGCCATGTCGTGTCTTACGTTAGCCTTACCATGCACATGCTCCACTTGATGGAAGACAATCCATTTGAGATTAAACAGTAACTGTAACTTACACACGTACACTTGGCATGGCCTTTTCATTTCGTACTTGTCATCAACGTCCATCGGCTGTACTGGGAGACCAGGTGTGGGTCCTTCTTGCTACTGTATTAAACCAACTTCCATGTTTTGGTCAGACGAAGGAAAGCAGAATAGAATCTGTTTCTGCAGCTGTCGTGTCAATGTAAGTCAGCGACTTCCTCTTCACAGCTTTTTGTAGTTCCAATTTCAGTGCTCCTGTAAGTTCTAAGCTGTAGATTTTTTATTCTGATTCCCTGCAATCTGATAATTTTTGTCATACTCTCTTTTGTAACTCTTATCTTCTCTGTTTCTTACTATGCTTCTTTCCTTTTTGTTTTCCCTGTTCCATAAAAACTGATACTGATTAGCTGAAGTTGCAATAGTTGAACTCTCTATTAGTGTTTTCCAATTCAGTAAGTGGGTTCAGTTTTTTTAAAACCCTATCTTGGGTTTGACATGCCAGGACAGGATCTTAATTCACTCTAAGGGGGTTGTTGTATAGGGGTTATAGACATCATGATCTGAAACCATCTTGCTTGTACTGATTCATATTACTTTGGTAAAACCAACGGTACCAACATCTTGCTTGTACTGATTCAGATTATTCTGAGAAAACCAACGGTATTATATTAAGTCCACTTAGCAGAGGAAGCTATATGGGGTTGACCATGGATGTGTTCTCTAGAGGGCGTGTTGTTGCCTTGTGTTGGCTATGCGTTGAAGTGGTAGGCTTAGTGAATGGGATTGGAGTGAATTGGGGGACACGAGCAACTCACCCTTTGCCAGCTTCTATTGTGGTGAGGATGCTGAAGGACAATGGGTTTCAGAAGGTTAAGCTTTTTGATGCCGATTCCTCATCCTTAAAAGCACTCGGTAATTCTGGAATCCAAGTTATGGTGGGCATTCCAAATGACATGCTCGCTACTCTGGCCAGCAGTGTAGAAGCAGCTGAGAAGTGGGTTTCCCAAAATGTCTCCACTCACATCTCTTCCAATGGAGTGGACATCAGGTAACTATTTTTACTAGCTCCTTCTATCGACCTCGTTACTTTCTATTTTATTGCTTGAGTTTTCCACTACTAATTAATACATGCGACATGGTTAACCAAAGGGGTTAATTTGGAAATTGATTGAGACTGAGGAACACAAGAAGGCTTTTGGTTTAGGTGTTTATGTTTTAGTTAAAGCCTGTACTGCAAGTCTAGGTAATCAAAAGTTAGAAAGGTTTTGTGGTTAATATTAACTGAAACATGCTTTACTCAACTCTATCAACTCTTGCATTTGGAAGTTGGAACCACTAGACAGTAATTTCTGTCGAAACAAAGCATTCCTGACAAGGATTAGCTATCTGAACCCAGAACAGAACCACTAGAGTGAGGGGCGATGAACATGTCAAATACATTCAACCACTGATAATGTGAATGTGGATGTTATAGAAACAGCATGGCTTTTGAAAAGGTTCCTTAGGAAAGTCTTTGTTAAACCCATCAGCAAGTGCAGTTTCTAATGGAACTAAACACATATTAAACTTGAAACTGGTGCTTATCTATGCATCCAAATGGATCACATCAGGAACCGCGTAAGGGAGATGTGGAGAATTTGATATGAAGCCAGAAAAGAGAGGCACAATTTCTGAAAATCCTTGACCAGCTTTATGTTAGGTGAGGTACTTATTCCCATATTGGAAATAAGTGAGGGAGGGGGGTGGCTTACAACCTTATAAATAAACCCCCTCCCCCTCCCATTTATATCATCAAAAACAAAACAAAATATTAGTGTAAATATTTGTAAGTGTTATTTTTTTCCCTAATAAAAAGGATGTGCAGTAGCTCCGGAGATGTAGGCATAATTTGGACTCTGTTATCAAATTTTGTGTTATTCTATTGGCGCTTTGTGGAAATAGTTTAATTTCCTAACACTTTAGTATGGTCTGATAGATGGCTAACCCTCCAATCTGACACTGAAAACTGTGCATTTAGGGCATCTGTATTGCTGGAGGAGAATTACAATCTTAGGTTGCCTTTTCTCTTGTAACATAAGGTCAAAAACATGAAATGAATCGGCTCATATTAGGATTGACCCATTAACAAGGATCATGGAAGATTTTAGTCAGCGACAGACTAATACATGAAATTAGATCTCATGAACAGATCACTCATAAGGATTTATGTTGGAGCAGCTGAGCTTGAAATTGGAATTTCATTACACATTTTAATTGATCTCAAACTATCAAATACAGAAAATGAATTGCAGTTGTGTGTGTATGTTTCTTTTTCATCAGATTCACCATTAATTTGAGTTGTCAAAGGTATGTTGCAGTTGGAAATGAACCATTCTTAGCAGCACTCAACGGAAGCTATCTGGGAACAACTCTTCCTGCACTCCAAAACATCCAATCAGCAATAATCAAAGCCGGACTAAGCACTCGGGTGAAAGTCACTGTCCCTCTTAATGCAGATGTATATGCTAGTTCAACAAATCTCCCTTCTGGTGGTGACTTCCGGCCAGACATCCATGATCTCATGTTATCGATTGTTAAGTTCTTGAGCGACAATGGTGGTCCATTCACTGTCAACATCTACCCCTTTATAAGCCTCTATAGCGATCCAAATTTTCCCGCTGGCTATGCATTCTTCGACGGCAACTCTTCAATAAATGACGGTGGAACAATCTACACCAACGTGTTTGACGCAAATCACGACACCCTTCTATGGGCTCTACAGAAAAATGGATACAGCAACCTGTCCATCATTGTTGGAGAAATTGGATGGCCTACAGATGGAGACAAAAATGCAAACTTGAACTATGCTCAGCAATTCAACCAGGGTTTCATGAATAAAATCGCAGCAGGGAAGGGTACTCCATTGCGTGCTGGTCCCTTGGACGCCTACTTGTTCAGTCTTATAGATGAAGATGCCAAAAGCATTGCTCCAGGCAACTTTGAGCGTCACTGGGGACTATTTTACTTCGATGGACAGCTCAAGTATGCGCTTAATCTTGGAACATCAAGCTCCAATAGCTTAGTAGCAGCAAGAAACGTTCGCTATTTAACACAAAAATGGTGTGTTATGTCCTCGTCAGCTAGCCTCGACGACCCACAAGTGGCACCAAGCGTGAGCTATGCATGTAGCTTTGCTGATTGCACCTGCTTGGGCTATGGAAGCTCTTGTGGAAATTTGGATGCAAGAGGCAACATCTCTTACGCATTCAATGATTACTACCAGCAAAATAATCAGCTTCAAAGTGCTTGCCAGTTTCCAAACCTTTCCGTAATCACCAACAATGATCCATCTACTGGAACTTGCAAATATAGGATCATGATCCAGACAGACACCAAAAGTGCACTGGAACTTGGAGCCGGAGTATTGTCTTTCAGGCCTCTAAATCGGGTTCTGTTTATTTTCATGTTTCTAGCTACAGCGTTGTAAATGTTTCAGCTATTTATGTCTGGTATATGGTATAACTTTTACAAAATCAAACATTACTGTTCTTAATACTTGATATCAAATGCGGGTATAACTATTAACTTCTATGCTCTCATTTTTAATGCTTGCATACCAAACATGTATAATAAGTAATTTAATTCCTATTCCGATTCTCACTTCTTATTTCCATTCCTTTTTTTTTATTTCGATTATTTCATTACTGATCATCAAGTGAGACCTTAGTGTTTCTATTAACTTCAATAACTTGTTAAAAATTTTTTATGACTCATTAAGTAGAAATTATCAAAAATTAAGATTAAATCCTTAGTGTTATGATCTTAATTAAATCCTAACAAGCATGGTGCTCTTTCCTTTGACTTGACCGTTGTTTACAAGCATGGTGCTCTTTCCTTTGACTTGACCGTTGTTTATGCTAGCTAGCCCGCACGAGACTTCGCGATCCCTCCTCTGGCCTCTCCTGTCTTGGATCAGTGAATCTATTTCTCGGCCTTGGGTAGTGGGAGACGACTTCAATGCAAAGCTAGACCTTTCAAATAGAAGGGGGTGCCATCTCTACTCGCGTCATGAACAGGAACTTTAAGGACTGGGGTGCATGGGTGTGGTCTCCACGATTTAGGGTTCATAGACTCAAGGTTCACTTGGTGTCGAGGCCTGGTCTAGGCCCGGCTCGACAGAGTGTTTGGATCGTCGGATTGGCTACAGACCTTTCCTCATACAGAGAACCTCCACCTCCTTTTTTTTGGGTCTGATCATCAACCGATGCTTCTCACCTTTCTTCGTCCCCTGCAGCGGGCTACAGGCATTTCGCCTTTTCATTTCCTGAGTGCCTGGCTCACTCACCCCGAATTTTCTACCGTGGTTGTCCGGCATTGGGCCCCAGAGGAGGGGCATTTGAGTAGTAGTTTAGCCCAGCTCGCTACTCATCTTTCGCGTTGGAACAAGCAAAGCTTTGGTCATATTTTTCTTCGGAAGAAGAAGCTGCTTGCTTGGCTGGCGGGCATCCAGAGAACCATGACGGTCGCCCCTCGCGATTCGTTGTTAGCCTTAGAAGACGAGCTAAGCAGGGAGTTACACCAGGTTCTCTGTGAGGAGGAGCTCTATTGGCACTAGAAAGCAACGCGTTGCGAGTGGTTTTCTAAAGGCGACCGTAACACTAGATACTACCATACGATTACCATGACCCGACGGAAGCACCTTCGCGTTGAGCGCCTTACTGACCCCACCGGGCTCGTCGTTATTGATCCGACTCTTCTGTGTTCTATGGTCCAGCAGTATTTTGTCCACCTCTATTCCCAGGACGCCGAGCCTCCTCCGCCGTTTCCTATCTCTGGTGTCTTCCCGCCCCTTTCAGGGGAGCATCTTCAGGACCTATCTCTTCCTATCCGGGAGGCGGAGGTAAAGTGTGCGCTCTTTGCCATGAGTCCACACAAAGCCCTGGGAGCTGATGGGTATAATGCGGTCTTCTTCCAGTCCCAGTGGGGGCAGGTTGGGCCGAATATCGTGTCTTTTATCCAGGTTGTGTTCCGTATGGAACGTTGGGACCTCGATCTGAATCGTACCATTCTGGTTCTTATCCCTAAAGTTCCCTCTCCCACCTAGGTGTCGCAGTTCCGGTCGATTAGCCTGTGCAATGTCCTTTACAAGGTCATCTCTAAAGTTCTAATGAATCGTTTGAAAGCACATATGGCCCATTTAACGACAGCGACCCAATGTAGCTTCATCCCAGGTAGGCATATCACTGGTAATATCATTATAGAACAGGAGGTCATTCATTCTATGAGGAAGAAGACCAGTCGAACAGGCTATTTGGCGTTGAAAGTGGACCTGGAGAAAGCTTATGATAGGTTGAGCTGGTCTTTCCTCCAGGACACCCTGGTTGAGATTGGCCTCCTTGACGCTGTTATCTAGGTCATTATAAAGTGCGTCTCGACTACTTCCCTGTAGGTCACTTGGCAAGGTACAGTCTCGGAGCCTTTCCAACTTTCGCGGGGCCTAAGGCAAGGTGACCCTATTTCTCCTTACCTGTTCGTCCTTTGTCTGGAGCGTCTTGGGCACCTCATCGAGCATGAGGTGGGCAGTGGTTAGTGGAAGCTGATCAAACTGAGCCGCCCTGACCCCTCCTTTCTCATTTATTTTTTGCAGATGACCTTGTGCTCTTTGCAGAGGTGGAGGACTCGCAGACGCGAGGCATCTCGAGTACTTTGGAAACCTTCTACCAGGCATCCGGGTTACAAGTTAGTCACGCGAAAACCCGTATATTTTTCTCCAAGAACTTCCCATGGACGATTGCACGACGTTTTAGCCAAGATCTTCAGGTTACCAGTACTACAAACCTGGGCCGGTATTTAGGGGTCCCTCTAATCCACGAGCGGACTACCTGACAGGTAGGGTTACTTTAACCTAAGTTGTTATTTCGACGCTTCCCATTTTCACGATGTAGACGGTGCGTGTTGGACCCCGAACTTTGAGCGGAAATTAGAAATATGAAAATGAATGTAAATGAGTGATTTTTGTATATAATTTGTGTTAGAGATGATTATGACATTGGAATATGAATTATGCATGGTTGATGAGTAGAGAAATGTAAGATATTAGGAAAAAGCAAGAGAGGAATTTGGTGAATGACAAGATAAATCAAATGAATTGAGGTTGAGTGTAGAATAAAAATGTGTATGCTGATTCAGGGGAAATTCGGGAATAACTGAAATAGAATTGGCAAAAGTTGCCTTCTTTGAAGTTTTAGCTTGTTCTTTTATCTTTACAATGATACTAAGTATGCAAGTTTTCGAGATTGGAGTTAAGAGTTATGACTGATACAAGTTATGATGTTGCATAGAGTGCATGAACATGATAGCTTTGATGTATGATGAGAATTTATGGTTTTGATGAATTATTTGAGACAAGATTTGAGAGATTGATGAGATTAATTTGATGTTTGAATTGTTATGAAGTGATTTGGCATGATAAGAAGTGAAATTATGAAGTTTATAAGCGTATATGTTGTTAGGAAGGAGGTAGAAAGCATGAAAGAGGGTTTGGAGGCGTTTTGGGAAGCTCCATGTCCGTTTAACGGACCTTCTCGGGTCAAAAAGGACCCTTTGCATCGCCCATGTCTGTTAAACGGACATGGAAGTCCGTTTAACGGACCTTCTCGGGTGAAATGGTGCAGTTTACCTGCATGTCTGTTAAACAGACATGCATGTCCGTTTAACGGACATTCTCGGGAAAGATGGCGACTTTGACACTGTTAGAGGCCGAATCAGACTTTGTGGTCTTCATGAAAGTTGTAGATCTTGATCCGACTTCTATATTGAAAGTTATGGCGTTTGCGCCAAAAGAGGTTCAAATCAATTTAGGGTTTGAACATGTTGAATTATTTTGATCATAACTCACTCATCCGACCTCCAATTGAGGTGATTCTTAAAGCAATGAATTCCTAAGACATGTATCCTTCTCTTCATGAAAATTTGTATCAATTGGAGTTGTATTGAAAGAGTTTGATTGAATCTTATGATAGTCAGAATGATTTGTTTCCTTCTGATCTTGCTATTTTTCCTTTCTCATCTGACATTGTCCAATCTTTTGCTTATATCTTTTCTGTCCGACATCCGAATGACTTGATTGTCAAAGCGTTGGATTTCTAAGACATTTAATTACATTTTTATGGGAAATTATGAATTTTAGAGTCTTAATTGAGGAAGATTGTTTAAATCAAAGTGAGAAGGAAAATTTTCTAAACATAGGTCAGTATTTTGTGAAATTCGGGATCTGTGGAGATCCGATTGAAGTGATTCTTGAGGTAAAATAAAATTAATATATGGGGCTACAAATCATAAGGAGAAATGAAATTTCAATTTAGCCCCTAAGAATGTCAATTTTTGGATGGAAGTAAATCACAAGATATTGTGTTAACATAAGAACAATCCGAAATATTTGGACTATAACTTTTGATGTAGTGCTCCAAATTAAATGATTTTGGCGACATTATGAAATTAAGACAATGAGAAACAATTCTCTAGAAGTAAGTTTTGACAAATTCCTTCAAATTGATAGTGCGAAACATGTCCGAAAGTAAGCATGACTTAAAGTAAAGTTCATGGGCATATTGGGAAGTCCACTTAGGGACAGAAATTAAAAGGCTTTTATGGAGGGGCAATTCAGTCTTTAGCCACTCAATTAATGAGCTGGCACTATAAAAGAAGGGGCTGTCGTTGGAGGAGAAGGAAACCCACGAAATTAGAGGAAGAAAAGAAAGAAAGAAGGGAGAGAGGAGAAGGTTTCGTGGAGATGAAGGAGAAAGGTAAGAGAGAGAGCTAGGGTTCCTATTTTTGTGAGCTTCCATGGGTGTTTTTGAGTTTTTTCTAGAGGGAAAAGATGGAAGAAGTCAAGAGCTTCCTTCCAAGCCAAGAGAAATTCGAAAATGGAGAAGGTTAAGGTAAGAGCTAAGTCTTGATCTTTGAGTTTTGATGAGATTTTGGTTTATTTGACTTAAGTTTGGTATGAGCTTGTGGATTCTCAAGTCAATTTTAGAGATTTCATGTTTGAATTAAATCAATTATGGATGTTTATGATTTAGGACTTTTGTCTTGAATGAGGAAAATTGAGGAGAGGTTTAGGAGACTTGAGGATTGGGACAAGCTCCAAGCATGGATAACAGGTGGGTAATGTGTTTATCTTTCAAATTATAGGTTAATTATAAGTGTGGGTTTTATAAGCTATGGTTTTACAAATGATTGAAACAATTGCTTTTGGAATGATTTATGAATCGTTAAAGTCATTGTTTCCAAATGATTTACGAAAAATTCTACAATTGTTTCAGACAATTTTTCAGAAATGACTTGAATTGTTTATTCAATGGATTTTTTAGTAAATTGATAAAGTTGAAATACTCATTGAGTTCATTGTGTTAAATTGATTGATAACTTGATTATGTGAATTAGTGTGAGATGATGTTTGAATGTTTTTGAAAGGTTATAAAGTGTGCATTCCTTGTTTGGGAAAAATTGAGAATTATTATATGAGCGTTTGTTTGTAACTTGTGTGATATTGTGATTGATCGATATTGCATTGAATTTGAGATGACATGAAAAGTTCAATTTCGAAATGTGCCTTCGGGCAATTCGTTTTTCAAGCATGAATATGTGTTATATGGGTTTGGTTAGGTCCCCCAAATAGAATCAATGCACTGGTCTTATGTGTTTAAAGGCTTCACCCGCCTGCCCGCTAGTGACATAGGAGCTCCGATTTCAGATTCCCTTCAAGGCTACACTGGACCGCTATGCGGGGAAAGTGTAGTACGTCCTGTTCACGGCTGCACAGGACCGCTTCACGGAAATGTGCAGTACGTCCTGTTTTTGGGACCGACCCAAACCGTTTGATGTGCTATGTGCTTTGCTTTGTGTAAAATGTGGTGCATTTATCTGTTATGCATTTCATGTGTTTTGATTTTATTCATGAATTGTAAAACAGTTTGGAATTTCAACGAACGAGAAATTGTGGTTTTTAACTATGATAGTTTTGGGAAACTGTTTGTAAATGTTTATGAAAGTTTTGAAATTGAGAAGCTTTAGAGCAATAAACCTTCAATGTTTTCCTACTGTAATAGTTTGATCAACTGGAAATAAGGTTTGAAAATATTTTGCTTATCATTTGAGTTATAAACATGTTATCCACGAGCTTCCGAGCTCACCCCCCCTCCTTTCATCCCCATCTCCAGGTATTTCAAGCAGGAGATCGGATGAAAGACGTCAAGACATCAGTTCGATTTGTGCATGTTTTTGTACTTTGTGTATTTGGTTTATGATTATTGGAAAATGGTGTATGGCTTGGAATGCCATTAGAGTATTGTAAGCATTTAGTTCATGATGTACTTTGGATTATGATACTGTATAAGAACTTGAGTTGTGGAATTGGAAAATGTATATGGTTATGGATGATGCATATTGGTTTTGTATATAAAGTGAATTGATTTATGAATGTAATTGGGATATATATATGGATGTGGATGAAGGTGCATGATGATAGGATATAAATTGTGATAGTTTACAAGTATGATCGATATTTGGGTTTGGACTGATTTGTGAATTATGAAATGATGTATAAAATTGAGTATGATGTATTTGATTTTAGGGATTGTGTTTTGAATCAAGTTATGAATATGACTGTATATGACTGGGATTATGTATGAGTTTGGATTCCGGACGTGAGGTCCGAGGAGTTATGTGTTGATTGAGCTGGTTATAGAAGTGGTTGTTTTTTTTAAACCTTTTCAGGTTTGGGTTTATGAAAATACAGCCTTTATGCTGCCGATTTTTGTAGAGTAGCATATGGATAAGTGTATTAGTGTATAAATAAATAGGTTTATTGGCAAGAGTGTGAAATTTACTATGGCAAGAAATGAGAATAAGGATACCAAAAGTGGGAATTATTTGTTTGATTTCGACTAAAGATGAATGAAATGAAAAAGAAAGCAATAAGAAAGGGAAAAAAAGTTATACCGATTTCGGATTGGTTAGTCCAAGGTTTCCAACGCGACCAGTTTTATATGTTCACGCTTCGGATGTTGGAATTTGAAATTCAGTTCAAACCCACCGTTTATATGCTTTGATTTCTAGTTCACTTTCTATTTGCAATTTGAATTCATTTCAATTCTGATTTGGATCCGTTATGTTTCCCATTTTGGTATTCGATAATGCGATTCGTATTCGATTCGACTTCTTTTATTTTCACATGCGATTCTGCTTTCGAGCTATTTGTTTCACTTCATTTTTCGATCGGTTGTCCGTTTCTGGTTGGGATCCGGTCTCCGAGATCGGGATCCAACAGTTATGGTATTAGAGCAAGAGTGACAGTGTTAAGTTTAAGCAGTTGGGTTTTGGATCCAACATTTATGGTATCAGAGCGAGAGTGAAAGTGTTAAGTTTTAAGCAGTTGGGTCAAGGATCCAACAGTGCGCCTCCCGCGTCAGTTGTGCGACGACCTGGAGAAAATCATGAGAGACTTCATCTATCCCGGGATCGTTGCAAAGTTTATCTGGTTAATTGGGACTCCGTGAGCCAACCTAAGCACTTTGGAGGGTTGGGTCTGTGACGTATTCGGCCTACCAACAACGCGTTGTTGGCTAAGCTAGGTTAGGCTCTGCTCACGAAACCTAATGCTTTATGGGTCCAGGTCCTTCGGTCCAAGTATAAGTTCGACGACTCTCCGATCCCTCTGACGATATCCCGCCCTGGGGCTTCGGTTATATGGAAGGGACTCTCCGCCTCTTGGCAATTTGTTTACCAGGGCCTCAAATGGGAGTTGGGTAATGGGAGACGTATCTTTTTTTGGTTGGATAATTGGTTGACTGACTAGGGCCCTCTCCTTCGTGTTGCCATCTCTCCCGTCCCTGCTTATCTTTGTGTCGCCACATACGCGGATCTCACAGACAGCCGAGGCTGCTGGCTTTAATAGGAATTCCAACATTACCTTCCAGCTGCGGTTTGCCTTGAGATCGCCCTCTGCTGCCCGGGTACGAGTGACATTGGGGCAGACAGGGTGGTGTGGGCTCCGTCCGCCCATGAGAGATTCACAGTGGAGTCTGCCTATGATCTGATTGTAGGGCGTTCCCGGGGATCCCCCCAAGCTCTGGGAGATTATTTGGAAATGGCTTGGTTCCCAACGGATTCGGTCTTTCCTCTGGCTTGCTGCCAAGCACAAACTTCTGACGAACCAACACCGAGTGGCGTGGCATATGTCCACGGATGACCGCTGTCCAGTTTGTGGGCAGGTTAAGATTACTGTTCATGTGCTCCGGGACTGTCCGTGGGTGATAGCCTTGTGGCGACAGTTCCCTTAAGAGGCGATTTCCACATGCTTCTTTCAGGAGGAAGCGGAGCCGTGGTTCCAGTCTAACCTTACTAAGCAGGTCAGGATGCACCAGAACACGTGGGCTACTATCTATGGAGTCGCGAGCTGGTTCCTTTGGTAGTGGCGGAACAGGAGCCTCTTTGAGTCTGGTTTTACTTGGAGTGGATAGCTCACGCTCGCGCTATGGAGACCTGTGTTTTTCTCGCCCTGGGTATTCCCGTGGGTACCCTAGTGGGTTGGTTTAAACCCCTGGAAGGGTGGGTAAAGGTCAACACGGGCGGCACCGTTAAATCCAGGTCTCACACCATGTTCGCTGGTGGCTTAATCTGTGATTGTCAAGGAATCTGGTGTGGAGGGTTTTAGCAAAGCCTTGGTCGAGATTCGCCCTTAGAAGCGGAGCTTTGGGGTGTGTATTCCAGCCTTAATTTGGCCTGGGAGAAGGGGTACCGCCAGGTAATCGCCGAAGTTGACTCACTGGAAGTTATTAATATCCTGTCTGATCCTAATTTTGTGTTGACTAGGCTTTCTTTCTTTGTGTCAGGTATTCCCGAGCTTCTCCACTGATCGTGGGAGACTCTTCTCCAGCATGTCTGTCGGGAAGGTAACCAGTGTGCGGACAGATTGACTCATCTTGCGGTCATCCTTCGCCCGAGCCTCTATACTCTTTAGGAGCCACCTGCTGGCCTTCGGGAGCTGCTCTGCAGCGATACGAACGACGCGTTGTATTCCAGTGTCTGATTTTTTTGTTTTTTTTCCTTGTACCACCAAAAAAAAAACAATATCCAAATTTACATAGAACATAATTGTTCACACTTTCTTCGGTCTTAGAGATGCAAATATTCTTGATAGAGGTAATTGTAGTGTATAATTGACAAATGTATAAACACTTTTAAGTATTTTATTGTAAATTTCAAAGTTTTACTTAAAGAAGTATGAATGTATGACGCACTTTTCTTAGTAGAGAGTAATTATGACAATTTTTAGAATATGTAAAGATAATATTTGAAGCCAATCGCACTTCTTATACATATATATATATTAATTTTGAATTTTTATATCTGTAAAATAAGGTTTAATATTTTTACCATTTTAGAATTAAGCATTCAACAAATCAAAGATATCCATATTAAAATAAAGAAATCAATATTAAAATCTTAAAAGATTATGACAACAACTTTCCTTTAAACATAAGCAATTTTATATATGTAAGCAATCTTTATTTTTCATTTTTTAGTTAACTGTATTTTAGAATTGAAAATTTATTCAATTCCATAACTTTAATTACAGCTATAATAGCAACCAAATGTACTAAATATTAATTTATTTCAAATATAATTTATAAGTTAACTTCATTTATAGTTATCCAGACCTAAACCTACCTGAGACCTAACTCTTTAAGTAACACAATGTCATTTTACTTACAATAATTGAGTCTCGAGTCGATTTGAGCCTGAGTCTATGGGCCAACCCTGAACCTAACCCATATATCGACCTATTAAAAACACCTTAATTTGAACTTATGGGCTAATCATTCATGTCTAAAACAAGATCACAACGATATCAAAATAAATATGTTTTATTAATTGCTTTCCCTTTTTCTCAACAATAAGTTTCTTTTCTCCCCTCTCACTTCAACAGCTCTCTCCCTTTAATCTCCATATCAACGATCATCCATTCTAATTGTTAACATATGGAACTTTTTTTAGAAGTTAATCAATTAATTATTAGCAATATAACTTATATAACAATAATATACATATATATATATACCTAACTTATATATAATTTGGTCGTTAAGTAGAGTTTGGTATATATCAAACTCTTATGCTCCTTAAAATGATAACAATTTGTAGAAGTTTGAAATTCAATTCTAAAACTTTAGCATCTAGGTTGAAGATGACTGTAACAGTGTCGTTTTAGTCGTCTTAAGCCAAAATGACATCATTCCCACTTAGGAAACACAAAGACCCAATCAACAACATCGTCGCGTGTCATTTTGTTAATCAGTACACGTGTCAGCAAGCCAATGTCACACTTGTCGTGCCATTAATCACACTAGATTGCCATGTCAACATTAGGTCCAATATACTACCATATCAATAATAGGTCCCATATTTGATATTCCATTACTGGTTCAAACATGTCAACCAACTTTTGGTTGACCAATTTTGCTAATTTTTATCAAATTGTTCTTAAGTTAGACCAATTCCAATGGCTTTTTTTGTTGGTGTTGTGAACTCATTTTAAAAGTCAAATTCTAGTTTTGCAAATAAGTTTCTTCAATTCCATGCTACCATTGTCAATACCATAAAGGTAGAGAATACGTCAACATCTCATAAATTCTCTTTAAAAGATCTTCAAGTATAGGCTTGACATTTTTTTATATGACTCGACCCTCAATAGATTCTGATTGAATTGACCAAACTTTAGGTTAAGCTCGGGCCTTTTAGTCCTACTGGACTTGAGGCTCAAATGATTATAGGCAAAATAACATCATTTTGTCATTTTTAACTTAAATCCAATAATTTATATTTTGAATATGAAACTTGAAATTGGCCCAAACTTGGAGGACTTGGGCCACCGGAGGTCCAATCAGGCTCAGGCTTGGAAGCTAGGCTTAAGCCCTTTTAAATATTTTTGGACTAAGGGGCCTAAGTCCAGCCTAACCTATTGTCAACATTATTCAGTCCATTTTGTAGCATCTTTAATTATATTCTAGTACTATTTCCTCTCCTATTATGTCCATCACATCAAGTACCTCTTCTTTATGGTATCTTAATTATGGCCCCAAATCTCCCGTCTCCCTTTTCCTGGCCCTACTCTGCCCCCTCTTTTATCTGAGTCATCCATCACATCGAGTACCTCTTCTTTATGGTACTTTAATTTGGAACCTGCTCTTCATACTATTATTGGTAGTTTGTGATACTGTATGATCTTTGTTGACAACTTTTCTAGACATACATTATTTATCTCCTACAATATATGTCTGAATTATTTTCTACCTATTGTCACTTTGCAACCATGATTTAAATTTGATTTTTTTTGTAAAATCAAAATCTTGAACACTGTTAGGAATATAAAGATAAATCTTTCACGCATTTTCTTTATTAGTAAGGATTTATTATTCAAAGATCTTGTCCAATTACCTCTCAATAATGGTAAAGTTGAATGAAAATATGGACATGTCCTTGATACTATTAGATCTCTTCTCCTCTCATCTTATTGCTTAGAAATATTTTGGGAAGAAATCGTCCTTGTTATTGTTTATAATGCCAATTGTGCTCTTACTCTAATCATAAGTTAAATCTCTCCTTATGAATGTTTATACAGTCGTGCTCTTGACTGCTAAAATCTCAAGATCTTTGGTAATGCTTGTTTTGTGCTTCACCGACCATATAAATTTACCAAACTAGAGTCATAAGCACGATTGTATATTGCTTTCTAAGGCATGAGATATAACACGAAGAGTGTAGATGTTGAGATCCTCTGTCATAGAGAATTCACATCTCACAACACGCAGTCTTCCAGGAACATAGGATGTTTTTTAACCATTTCAAATTTACAAATAAATGAACATTCTTAATAGTTTTTCTCTGATCCCATCATATCTTTGTTACAAATATATGAGCTGATCCATGAGCTTAAATTTAGGTTTCAAAAAATAATTATTGATAATTACACATATATTTAACAAGGAGTCAAATTTAGGGATGACAATAAGTTAATCCATGAGCTTAAATTTAGCTGTTTTTAGGTTCAAACATACTCGAATTTTAATTTTTCTAAACAAAATGACATCGTTTTATTTAGAAAAGTTAAACCTCAAGCAGACCTGTCCAAGCCCAGACTTAATTAGAAAAAAACTTTATTTTATACTTTTAATTTTAAGAAATTAGTTTTAGAAAATTGACGGACTGGCTCATAGGCTGACCCGTTGCCACGCCTGTTCAAATTTTAATTGAATTCAATTTAAGTGACATTATACAACGATTGCCTTAATAATAGAGTTAACAAAGTTGACTTCTCAGTTATATTTGACATAATTAATACTTCATCAATTTGATTGCTACTTCTTGTAATTTTAATTGGTATTGCAAAATGTGGCTTCAAATTAAATTATAGCTTACCTATTTTTTGTTTGATAGATAAATTAGTTCAATAACTCCTCTTTTGTATGTATTATTAGCATGAAAATTTTATGTCTATGTTTGTATATACTATTATATGGATAAGTGACTATAAATCCTTAAATAATTTAGTTTAATTTTAATTATTTACAACATTGTCAGTGACACATTTTATTTATGAATTTTCTGAAAAATAAATTTCTTTCTTTTTAAGCTTCTTATTATAATCTTCTTATTTTTGTATTTTGCAATACTCGTGTCTCTCATAAACTCTTTATTGATTTTTAGTTATTTACTTATTATTACCAATTATATGAAAATGAAAGCAATAATGTGAGAAAAAATGAAGTAGGCAAGCACGAAAAGAATCTTAACATCAGATGCACTTAAAATCTCATCATATTATTAAGTGTAATTAAAAGTAACTTATAAGATGGTGGCCTTGGAGCAACTGTTAAAGTAATTAAAAGTAACTTATAAGATGGTGGCCTTGGAGCATATATTATAGCCCTCTCCAAACTTCCACAAAGCATAGAACTTTGTGTATTAAGTACTTTATCATTTTAAAAGTGACTTATTAATCAAATATAAGTTAGATGTATCAAGTTAAGAATTATTAAATGCATCTTTGGGGTTTCTGAATTTAATTAGTCTTATGCGGATGGCTTTAATGTAAGTAATGATGCTTTAGCTAGTGTTTTGACTTATGGTAAATTATCATCTTGACTTACTTATGATTATTTCTCTACACTTATTGTTGATTCTTATGCCTCTTTATTCGCTGAAATTGATCACATTAAAGACATTCTTTATTTTGACATTGTTTTGTCCCAAGGGAGAGATATCAAACTATTTGTAGTAGCCGCTCCATTTAAGAGGAGGTTTCAAGATATATGCGTGAGTGACTATTTGTCTTCTTTTTTTCCTAAAGGATAGAATGGATCTTATTGATTGATCAACGGGAAGTTCTTTAGTGAGTTCTCATGTGGTTTGTGACCTATGTTATATGTCCAATTATCTCATTTAGGGGAAGTTTTGCATATGTGACAAATAATGCCAAAAAGGAAAAGACTGTTAAGATATAGATTACAATATCTTAATTTAATTTTGGACATTATTTGATAATTGAACTTAATTGAGTTTATGTGGGACTCTTCTAAGACAAGTTTGATAAGTTTCAAATCCTACTTAAGATAAGATTTGACAATGGCTATCTTTTGGAAATCTAGCTTGATATTTGGCAGCTGATTGGATTAAGATATGAATCTATCTTTGCTAATTTTCATGTGACTTATATGGCTGGGATTTTTGGTGATTATGTGAAATCCTTGCAGTTGATCACGTGACTTGTGTGGCTGGGATTTTTGATGATTATGTGAAATCCTTATAGCTGATCATGTAATTAATGTGGCTGAGATTTTTGGTGATTATGAAAAATCGTTGCAACTGACTTTTTCTCAAGTTGTCACTATTGATTGGGAGGCTATGGAGTTGGCCAAGTTTATGTAGATCATTAATCCATATATCACAGTTGCGTTGTTTTATTTGGTCTTTGTGGTTTAGCGAGTGTTTTTTAGCATCTGCGTTTTACTTGAGTTATCATTGATTATTGGAAGTCAAAGCAATTATTTTTTCATTATTGTTTTTGAGTGATTTTTGGAAGCTTATTCTTGAAGATTTTTTTTTTCAAATTGGGAGTTGCATTTTTCTATTCATCGTGGGTGATTTTTTAGGCTATTTTTGTTACGTGTTTTTGTGAAAAAACTTCAGAATTTTTTTCGTGTAATTGAAGCTCCATCATCTGCAATG
>JANTNU010000003.1:31539289-31554178 GCA_024752395.1 Erythroxylum havanense
ATTTGGGAGCCATGCTGTGCATAACTTAGTTATCTTTCCACATTATAGATTTTTTACCTACTGAGAAACTAGAGGAAACAAGATCACTGCTTTGAATTTCTGGTTTCTGATCTTGCTCAGTCGACCTATTGATCAATCTTCAGTGTCCATGTATTAGTGTATCACCAATGAGTTATTCTGTTGCTTATTGGAGTTTAAAATGTGAACTATTACTATGTCTACCCTGCTTGAAATTGGAAGCACAAGGAAACTTTTAGTAATCCATGTTCTTTTTCTCTTTGGTCACAATTCTGGAGGTGATATTAATGCTAGGAAAAAACATTTCTGTTTTCCATTTACCAGCAGCTTACCTAACAGTTAGACGAAACTGTATATTTATTTGTCTGTAGTTATCGAAACAGTCATTGACTTCAGTTTTTTTTTTTTTTTGAATTAATGTTATGGATACAGCTAGCACAAAAACTTTATGAAGGGGTTCAATTATCAGAGGGGAAAGCAACTGGTCTGATAACATATCACAGAACTGATGGACTACATGTGAGTATCACTTCAGGTGAATTGACATCCCCTGCATTATCCTCTCACTTGATGTTCTTATGGACAACAAGCTGCTATGGGGCTGGACTCATTTATGTTTGCTTTTGATCTTCCGTTCAATTTGTATAGTAATTTGCAATGTAATTGTGGTTTACTGTTTGTCTACTACTCATCGCATATTTTCTTGCATTTCATACTCTATTGAAAAAAGAATTTTTTCAACTTGCTGGTGGCCATAATCTGGTGCCAGTTTTTGATAGAATGCTGGAAAATAGTAGAAAGCATGTGACTAAGTCCAAAACTTTGGTCTTAAAAATTGACTCTCTGCATTAATTCTGTGTACACTTGATTATAATATGTTTTACTTTTTCTATCATGTGATGTAGATTTGGAAAGGTTGTGTGAATTATAACAATTGATGGAACATATTTTAGACTAAATGAGAAATTTTATCACGAATGTCATATATGCAAATGATTAATTTATTGAGATTAGCCCATGTTCTTTCTACTGTCTCATAATGATGAGAAAGTACTGAAATGTAAATTAAATGTCAAAGTAAATTTGGTCACAAATATGAGCCTAAAACTTTCAAAGGAAGCTTATTAATCACTATTTATCCTGTATCTCTAGTTCAATTAGCATCAACCTCTTATTGCTTTGTGATTTCAATAAATTAGGCAAATGCTTCAAGATTTCTTATAGGCTAACTTGGATTCCTCAATGGTTTGCTATCTGACTCTTTACCTTTCTTTTCTGGGTCTCCCTTGCAGATATCTGACGAAGCTGTTAAAGATATACATACTGTGGTCATTGAAAGGTGCTTCTCATAATTTAACAAAATTCGAGTTTCTATTTCCTCCTTCTCTCTCTTGGGTCTACATGAACCCTTGTTTTCTCCTACCTTTACCATGATTGCTCCCCATCTTTCTGTCTTTTTAACATTAGACCTAAGTTCTAATTATAAATCCCAAGCTGACTTGATTTAATAGTAGCTTAAACTAGAGCATTTGGACTGGGGAAACTAGCTTGCCAAAGAGATCTGAATCAGTAAATGTGGCTGGTTCATTTCATCGCTATCCTATTTTCACATCAGGGACTCCCTGGAAGTCTGTATATTGTATGCAGTCTTTCTGAGTGCTTATGGGAATTACTCTTGTGCAGATATGGTACAGAATTCACATCAGGGAATGTCCGGAAGTATTTTAAAAAAGTGAAAAATGCCCAAGAGGCCCATGAGGCAATTAGACCTACTAATATTCATTTATTGCCATGTAAGTTACTGATACTGAAAGATATTATATATGTTTTCATATAAACTTATAGATGGCCTTTTAAAGTCCAAAAACTGTTGGATCGATTTTATTTGTAGCAATGCTGGCCAAAGTACTTGATGAAGATGCCTTGAAGTTATACACTCTTATCTGGTCTCGAACAATGGCATGCCAAATGGAACCTGTTATGATTGAACAGGTTGGGATATAAATGATCATGTTATTAGCAAATGAAGAACTTCTCTCTCTTTATCTGATTCAAGCTACTATGAGTAGGCTTATGCAGATACTTTCTTTGTGGATCAGTGTGCCTTATGCTCTTGTCTTCATCTATGTTAACTAATTATTTGTTCTTGCTATTCCTTTTTTGGTCATTGATATTATTTTTTTCAGATCTGTGGCATTCTGGTATCATGCTTGTATGCTGTGCCATTGAATCTGCATCATCACTACCAATAATGCTTGATGAGCTTCCAGTTGTTCACAATCATGTTCATTCATTTTATTCCGTCTGTCGACTTCTTCAGTGACTTCTCTTATGGCTAGTCAATTCAAGCATGTGTATTTATTCTTACAAATTAAACATGGTTTTAGCCAGGAAAACTCTTCTAGGCTTTGTCCATTCTTTTATTTTTATGCATCGGATTTCCGGTCATCTATGCTTTATGTGACACTGTCCTGGTCCAAATAGGTCCAAGTTGACGTTGGAGATACTGGGAAATTGATTGTTTTCAGATCTACATCCTCAAAAATTGATTTTCTTGGATACCAGGCAGCTTATGAGGTATGATGGCAGACTTGCATGTTTGATGTTTTTTTATTGTTTCTTGTAGTATTTCCCTTCTTGAACACGTGTCAATATCATGAAGATGGATTATATTACATGATCGTATGTTCTTCAGGACACTGAAGCTGTGGCAATAAGAACCAGGGAGAATGAATTGAGTGAGCGTCAGAGATCTTTTGAAATTCTCAATATTCTAAAGGTAGTATTCTCAACTATGATGGTTATTACCTACATGTAACAAAATAGAGGATTGCGCCATTCTCATTAGGATTGTGAAGATTAGGTGGTTTCAAGGATTTATGACAGACTGCTACCTTCATGTTGCTTATGTCTAGCATATTCACCTTCCTCTTAGTTTTGAAATAGCTTCTGCTTTTGTTAAAGTATCTTGGCTTCTTTGATTGGTGGGCATTGGCTTATAGCTTGTCTAACTTTCCTGTTTGTAGTCAGGGGATTCACTACATCTTAGTGACGTGGAACTCATGCAGCACTTTACTCAGCCGCCTTCACGCTACTCCGAGGGATCATTGGTACCTAACTGCCATTATATCTTTACAGTATTCCTTTCTGCTAGTTTGTTACAAAATATGATGTTCGTCTCACCTTGTCAATTGATGTATGTAACAGGTTAAGAAGCTGGAAGAACTTGGGATTGGAAGACCATCGACTTATGCGAGCACTTTGAAAGTTCTGCAGGTAATTCATGCAGCTGAATTTCATCTTTTCTTTATGATATATGTTCCTTGTTAACAAAACCTTCCTCTAGTCCATGACATGTTTTTCATTTGTACAATGTTCTCACATTTTAATTAGTGATTTCTGTTCTTTTCTGTTTTCATGTCTCAGGATAGAAACTATGTCACGGTAAAAAACCGTGTACTATATCCAGAATTTCGAGGTCGTATGGTATGTTGCATGCTACAATTTAATTTTCTTTTATTCTGCATTTCTATTAGTCCCCGAGGAAAGATCTAAATTAAATTAATTTGGGCAAATAAACAGTTGGATGTACTTTGATGGTTTCATGCCGATCACGAAAGTTCTTTTTATCCAGTTTGTAATGTTAGAATGTGGGTCTTTATCTTTCAAATTAACTGAGCACTAATTGCTTAGAATGTGGGTCTTTGTCTTTCAAATTAACCGCTTACTAATTGCAATACTAGCCATTACAAAGACATCATTTCTATCCAGTATGACTAAAGGCCGTAAGTTCTAGAGAGCCTCCGGGATTTTATAACCTGACATAGATATGTCCAACAAAGTAAATATTAAAAATTTGAATAACTTGATGTGGACACTAATGGTCACATTGAGTGAAAAAAGTACAATGTACTAGTGATTTGTTAAAGAAACACCTTCTATTACTTCTTCAAGTTTATCCGGGTTTATCCTGGATTAATTTTGTGACCTACTAATCACATGTGATTGAAAAATTTTTCCCTTTATGTTACATCACCTAAAAATGAGAAAAAAAGAAAAAGAATACCAGAAAGGATAAAAAAGGGAATGGATTATTTTTGCATCGTTTGATTATTTGCTACTCCTAAGTAACCTCTTTTACTTGCATCTTTTTGGTTGAATAGGTGTCAGCCTTTCTCTCTCACCATTTTACAGAGGTCACAGAGTACAGTTTTACTGCAGATATGGAGACTGAGGTGAATTTATGAATTTGCATTCTGATGTTCCACTATCCTCTTTGACAGCTTTAGACCTCTATCGAAAATGTTAATACTGTTTGATCAATCAAGAAAGAAGTTTTTTCCTTCCTTTCAGCTGCTTTATATTTTATCTGCTTCTTTGTTCTCAGCCCTTCCTCTTTCTCTTTTGTTGTTTCTTTAGATCTCCTTTTGTTTTCTGTTAGTTATAGAATTCCTCTTTATCTATCTTTCTACAGCTAGATAATGTTTCTGCGGGCTCAACTGAATGGAAGGGCCTTCTGAGAGATTATTGGGAACGATTCAGTTCACATTGTAAACGTGCTGAAAGCATCCATATCCATCAGGTAGCTTCCTTTCCATCTTGAAGCTTTCCACATTGTTATCGCTTAAAAACTTTTAACATCACTCTTACTAAGAACTTTTACTTAAGACATTCTTAAAAAGCTTTGATTGAAAAATATTCCATTATTCACGAAGATCAAAAGCTAAGCTATATGTCATGAATTTCTTACTTTCTTGGGGAAAAAGGAAAGGTTAGTTTTGCACTTTTCTAGTTGATGGAACATGCGTGTTGTTACCAGTTCCTAATTCTGTAATTTCACTCTTTTTCTTGTCACCACAGATATCTTTATTGTTTTACTGTAATTGCAGACAAAAAACTGTAGAAGAAACGAGAATATTTTGTTTTCTTAAAGTTTTTGTTCCCTGGTTTATTATATTCCCTTAATTGTAGTCATTGATATTAGATCTTTCGCTGTCAAATGTTTCCTTTTAGGTGGAGAAGATGCTGGAGAAGACATTTGGTGATTTTTTGTTTGGTTCACTGCCTGATCACAATAGGACATGCCCAAGGTAGCACATACACACCAACACTCCATGTAGTTGTAGATTTCCAACATTTTTATCCCATAACCATAAATCACGAATTCAGTGTCAACCATGACCTGGTTTTGTCCCGTGCGACATATTCTAGTTATTGTTCTGTTCTTACATACATATTCAAGTTCATATGACAAAAAGTTCTGTCTATTACGTTTTTCTTTTTCTTTTTCCTGTCCATAAGTCTTGTTTGATTTTCCTTTGTCTCAGTTGTATGGAGGGCACCTTGATCTTCAAAGTAAGTAGGTTCGGTGCGGGCTATTTTATAGGCTGTGATCAGCATCCAAAGTGCAAGTAAGTTTCAACATTGATATATTTCTCTTTTATGCCTTATCTTTAGCTGGATTTTTTCTTATTTTTATTCAACTAAAGTTACAAGACATTCAATCTTCTTCATTTTTATGACCATGATCTCCTATGGAAGTGAAATGAATATTCTGTCTCTCTGTCTCTCTTGATAAAACTGCAGATACATTGCTAAGTCATTATATGGTGACGAGGAAGAAGAAGAAATACCTCGAGGCCATAAATCAGTTGAGGAACCGAAAATACTAGGTCTCCATCCGGCTTCTAATGAAAAGGTTTCTTTCATTCTACATTCTTTTCGTCTGATCCTTTCAGCTGAGAAGTACTTGTTCATTCAGTGACAAGTTTTTTTGGCATTAAATGTCATCAAACCTTTTCTTCCATTTTAGATTCTTCTGAAGAGTGGCCCTTATGGATGCTACGTTCAGCTTGGTGAAGACAGGAAGGGTTACACACCTAAAAGAGCCTCTGTTTCCCATGTATGTTAAAAGAAAGTCTTTCATTCCTTTCTCTCTTTTGGTTGACAGGTCAATTTGCTTTCAGGAGCAGCAATGCACTAACAGTGGATGAAAATGTTGTTTACAGATCAAAGCAGTGGATGCTATTACACTCGAAAACGCTATTGAGTTGCTACGCTATCCTGTTACATTGGTATATTTGTCAATCTCTATGTGCTTTGTTCTGTTTTACATTCTATATTCTGTCTCTGTTGAATTAACATGTTCTTGGATGTGCACCTAGGGTAACCATCCAAAGGATGGCCATCCTGTGGTAATAAAACTAGCCAGGGTTGGGTTTTCCATTAGACATAGACGCACGATAGCTTCAGTTCCTAAGGTACTTTCTTGTTTAGCCATTTTCTTCCAATCATATTCAGAATGCAGCTTCTGGTACTACAAATGAGTGAATTTTGCAGAATATGAAGCCAGAGGATGTAACCATGGAGAAGGCACTGGAGCTTTTGTCCAGTAAAAACGTACGGCAAAGTGGCCGACCGAAGAGAGAAGTGAAGGTTGAAGAAGCCGTGGAGGCCGCCGCCGCCGCTGTGTAGGGAGGAGGTGCAGTGGTATCCTGATGACTTTTGCTTTGACACATTCATTTTTGAAGGGCAAAAACATGAACTTGGGAAGTGATTCTTTTGTAATTCTCACAAAAGGGGTATAGTGTTATGTGATTTGTTCTGTTGGAATTTGTGAAACAGGATAATTAATTAATTAATTATTCTGTAAATCCCTTATTTAATTATATTACAAATAAGTTTATTTTATTTTTATTAAAATTAAGAAAGAGTATTTCTTGTAAAAAATTACTTATCTAAATTTTAAGGATGACAAATAAATTGACTTATGGCTCATATTATGGTATTTTCAATAAGCTGGCTTATGAGTTAAGCTTAAGTTCAGGGCAATTCTTACCTTCTTTATCACTGAGCGGTCATTTATGGGCTTTAGCTGGTGATTCGAGTTGTTTCCTTCTCGATGATGAAGCTTATCTCCCATTGTCTCACTGGTCGACTTTAACTCTTGTTATTTTGAGATCATATCTAGTATTCAGAGGTTGTTTTGATTTGGTACCGCTCTCGCAGTCCATACCTAAATAATAGTCAATTATATCATTTTGCTTAGAAAAGTTGAACTTAGGGTAGGTTTGAGCTTGATCAGTCTAAGCTCGTACTTATTACAAAAAGATGTTACTGTACATATATAGTTTTTAAAAAATGATGGGACTGGCCATTGCAGGTCTCCTAAATTTTAAATTCAAACCAGGAAAAAAAATTAATAAAATTTACAAGTATAAATTTTATTTGGGCTTAGTGGGCCTTCGAAGAGGAAACCAACCCGTACAAGCCCATTTCCAGTTTTTAGCTTAAAATTGTAAAGAAAATTAAAATAAAAAAGGTAAAACAAATCTTCACAATCCACGTACGTTTGAGACTAGAGAGAGAGAGAGAGAGAGAGAGAGAGTCTCACTGTTCGAATTCTGCAATTCTAATCTTGCAGCAACTCAGGTGCTCTTGATTCTGTTTCTTTTGATCCTTTGTGTTTTACTTACGTTATTGTTATTCTTCTTAGGAGTTTTGATTCTTCGAAAGAAATCGTCGGCGTTTATGAGATTTTGTTTGCTCTTTTCTTCTTCGAAGAAAGCGAATGAGAAACGTGACGTTTGTCTTTCCGTGATTTATTGGGAATAATGCTAATCGAAAAGGGAAAAAGGAACGAGTTATGATCTGGTTTTCCTTTCGGTTTTACATTGTTCTCGTTGATGCAACGATTGTTCCTTTTTCCTTTTTTTTTAAAAAAATTTGGTTTCTAAATCATTCCACAATCTGACAGGGAATTCAGGTGATTAGTATCTTGATAATATAGAAATAAAACAATAAATTGAAAGGGAAAAGATTATTGGAAATGCAGCAGAGAATGAGACAACAGCAACAGCAGGCTTTACTGATGCAACAAGCATTGCTACAACAACAGCAGCAGCAACAGATGTACCATCCTGGAGTAATTGCTGCTGCCATGTCTCAAGTGATTTTCTAATTCTATTATCAGTTTTTCCTTTTCGTTATGTCAATCTTTTGTTTTCATTACTTTTTATTATAATTCGTTTGGGTTGGACAAAGTTTTGATTTTTTTTTCCCTTTTGAAAATGTCAGTTCACTCAGTGGAATTTTATTGTCGATTGAAAGTTAATATCCAGCTTTCAAGTTTATTAAATCCTTATGTTACTTTTGAATGTTGAAAATAGAAGAAAGGGAAAATCAAAAGCGACGGAAGATAATCCTATGATTGAAGGAAAACATGTTAGTAACTGCAGAGAATGAAAGTGGCGATGAGGAATAATTAGAAGGATTTCTAATTCAAAAGATGCATTATGTTGTTACTGCTTTTTTGTCCTTCTAAGTCAAAAGATGCATTTTGTTTGTTACTGCTTTTTTGTGTCTAGATTACAATTTTCATTTGCTCTTCTCGTTGAAATTCTTTTTGATTAATTTTTTCGTTGTTTTGGGACTCATATATTACCTTTTCTTTTGATCGTGTTCTGATTCTATTTTCTGCAGATGGAGCCTATTCCTAGTGGAAATCTGCCTCCTGGTTTTGATTCAACTACGTGCCGTAGTGTGTAAGAACAATTTCATTTGTTTCCTTATTTTGTTTCTTTCTGGAGTTCTCATTCATGTTTATACTTAAACATATTTTTACAACATAGTTTTCTTTCTGCTGATGGAAGTCTGGCTTCTAACAAAGATGAAAAAGTTCCATTTAGTGTTGCATACGTCATTTTTATCATATATGTTTGGATTCGTTTTTTCATGCACGGATGATCTAATAACTTGATAAATTTTAGCTATGTAGGAAATATTCATGTAAATGTCACTGAGAAACTCCTTGCTGAAGTTTTCCAGACTGCTGGTCCTGTGGCAGGATGCAAGTTGATCAGAAAGGATAAGGTTTGATTAGGACACTACCAAAGTGTAGTTGTCTTTCATATTTCAGTTTCTTATTTGTTTTCATGATAAATGCTGTTTTATTGGGTTTCTGTCTGTCTTCATTGTCATGTGATGTTTAGATCCTCTGAGAGAGATGTCTGTGTAACTTCTTGTTAATCATATTATTGGTCTAATAACAGACCTTGTGCAGGACAGCAGTTCTAAGACTGATTATAACGTATAATTTGAAAATGACCTGTCTTAGAGGTCAAATTGTAAATTCCTTTTTTTGCATTATGATGTTTATTCAATGTGATTCTCTTTCCTTGTCTCTCTGATGGAAAGTGCATATTTTTTCTTCTGGAAATCACTTTCTATTCAATTAATAGGTTTTGGTTAAGAAAACATTATGCAGGTTTTAATTTCAATCTGTGCTTAATTTCTTTTCACTAATGGTTTTAACGCACTCAATTTGAAGCTAATGTCATTCTATTCGTATTCAATAAGGAATCAACTTTGCTTAAATATCACTTCTATAAATATATGATATTGATGTCTGAATCATGCAATTTCCCGATCATAGGTGAAACCTATGGTCAACCACCCTGTTTCTAGAAACATGTGCAGAACAAAACAGAGAAACTTCAGTTATGCAGTTGCAAATATGATTCAGCGTATCCATACCAAACTATTTACTATTATGCACTTGTTTAATGATTGATCTTTTCTCTATAATTGCAGTCGTCATATGGTTTTGTGGATTACCATGATCGGTCATCAGCAGCTCTTGCAATAATGACACTGCATGGTCGACAACTGTGAGTATTCATATCATTTTGAATTAAAATTCCTTATTCTAGGGTCATCTCTATCATAATTAACTTTCCTGAGTTACAAAGTTTTTAAGAAGAAGAAAACTTAATGTCAATTTTTGTGCTGCTTGTCTTATTAACCCTCATTTCATTCGATTTTTTATTTTATGTTTATGTAAGAGTTTCTCACGGCTGATTCCAGTCATTTGAATCCAGTGTTACCAATACAATATTCTTTGGGGAATTATGTGTCTGTTGTTAAATAACATAATCCACTAAGCTTCAAATGCAACTCTATCTGTGTGTGCATGTGTGTCAGTTTTCTTGGTGTTTATTAATGTATGGATTTCCTTCCATTAATTCTCTATGGACATACTTTCCAGTTACGGTCAGGCCCTTAAGGTTAACTGGGCATATGCGAACAACCAAAGGGAAGACACATCAGGTTACTTTTAGCTCTTTTTTCGCTTGTTTATTTGATTTTGGTTTGTATGATTTTGCATTCCTTCTAATACAATACCTTCTTCTGTGCATTTCTCTGACTGTTCATTGAATTAATCCTCTCTTCCTTTTAGGGCATTTCCATATATTTGTTGGTGATTTGAGTCCAGAGGTTACGGATGCAACTTTATTCGCCTGTTTCTCTGTCTATCCTAGTTGCTCGTAAGTTCCTCCACACATACTCCTCCTTTTGCTGTGTTAAGAAATCAATCTGTATCTCATGATATCTGCATCTTATGTAGAAGAAGCACCTAGTAATGAGAATAATTTTGCAATGCGTTTAGTGGAAAGGGATGATGTTTGTTTGGTTGTATGGAAGACCAAACTAAGTTGGAAAGTGGAGTGCTTTGTTTGTCTTCCTTAAATCTTATGCTCCCTCTTTTGGTATTTTGACACTTCTTGTTATTATTGTCTAGTTCACTAGAAGCTTGTCTTTCTATTTTCCATCTTTTCTTTTTTTCCTTTTTTTTTTCTTGATAAAGTTCCCAATCTTTTCTTGTGATTCATCATTCTCAGAGATGCGAGGGTCATGTGGGATCACAAAACTGGTCGCTCAAAAGGATATGGCTTTGTTTCTTTCCGCAATCAACAGGTCTTTTTAGAAATCATTCTTGTTTTCTTCTTCCATGCAATCCTGACGATTGACAAGTTAGGTTTTAGGAAACGGAATATGAGCTGGTAATGTTTTGGATCTGTCCTTTCTAGAATTATGTGTTTAGGATGCACAAATAGGAGTTCACTCACAGTTAGGTGCTTAAAACCAAAGATTTTTGGCATCCTCTGCCAAGAGGCCTTGTTGTATTCTTTTGATCATTCTTTCCATAAACTGATTTAAGTACTTCATGATATTTGTGTTGC
This sequence comes from Erythroxylum havanense, assembly GCA_024752395.1. Lineage (NCBI taxonomy): Eukaryota > Viridiplantae > Streptophyta > Magnoliopsida > Malpighiales > Erythroxylaceae > Erythroxylum > Erythroxylum havanense. The sequence goes on from JANTNU010000003.1 coordinate 31,550,329, forward strand.
AGGAAGCACAGAGTGCTATCAATGACTTGACTGGTTAGACATTGAAAGCTTTTATTGTCTAGTGATTGGTTCCATTGGTATGGATTCTCTTGGTAAAATGTTTGATCTGTGTTTAAAATCCCAATTATAGGTAAATGGCTTGGGAACAGGCAAATAAGGTGCAACTGGGCAACTAAAGGTTCAGGATCAAATGAAGACAAGCTAAGTACTGACAACCAAAATGCAGTTGTACTCACTAGTGGATCTTCAGGTAGGATGAATCTTTATTTGGGCCATAATATACAACCCCTGGTGGAGTGGGACATGGGTATCTTTAGTGGACACATATTCTGCACCAGGTCCAGGCAAAAACATCCACAATGATTTGAAGAGATTGATTGAGTGTTGTAAGCATCGTTATACAAACATGGTACCATTTTCAAGTCGAGTGACCTAGTTATCTGATGATTGAGTTTTCTGGTTCAATCGGGAGCTGTGTGTATTGGATTTCAGAGTTGGAACCAGATTAATCTAATAGGAGAGACTATTAATGATTTTCTAATATCTTTGGTCTGTAATTGAGTTTATTTTGTATATGGACTTCTGATTCATTTAAGGAAACTGGACTTCAACTAAAAGTCAGTCTTCTGAAAGTATGCATATATATGGGTCAACTAAAAGTCAGTCTCCTGAAAGTATGCATATATATGGGTCAACTAAAAGTCAGTCTCCTGAAAGTATGCATATATATGGGTATACATGTATAAATGTATATGTAGTTGTGTGTGTATGTAAATATGTATGTATGCATGGATTTCTTGGGTGTTCGTTCCTTCGTCTAAAGCAGTCGTATAAGATCAAAGCCCAGTTACAATGCAATATTAGACTTCAGTCTTTTTACTTATTTCAAGCTCCAAGTTCTAGTTGTGTTAAATCATTGTCTGGTCTATTACTAAGGGTGCATATATATTTTGCATGAGCTGGGCAGTATTGTTGATGTTGATGGATATTTTGTTCTGCAGAAGGAGGTCAGGAAATTGCTAATGAGGATGCTCCTGAAAACAACCCTGCATACACCACTGTCTATGTTGGCAATCTTTCCCATGAGGTAATGGAAGGATGGAAATTATATGCATCAACTGTGCCTGAGGCACTGATTTCTATATTGTTAATGTTTTCTGATTGCATTCTGTTCTCAAGGTGAACTTTTCTGGAGACTGTATAAGTTTAACTATCAGTTTGCTGGGGTGTAACGCTTAACTGACTATTTGTTGTGGATACATAAGGAGGTGCTATCTCAAATATGACCAAAATTTTCACTGCCTGTGATGACAGATTGGTTGTTTTGAAAGTTAGCTATACTATAATAATACTTTCTATATTGCGTCTAGGTAAAATTATACTGTGATCACCCTGAATAGAAAACATGATGCATATTCAAGTCCAATGTAATAATAGCTTTGTTATTGTCTGCTCCACTTTAGTTATCCAATTTTTTCCGTAATCAATGCAAGTTGTTTGTTGTGCGCTTCCTTATACCTCCACATTCAGATGTTTGTTTCATCATTAAAATGAGAGACCATGCCAAATCTGTCCTTTTTCTTGACAATTTGGTTTGCGCATCAGGTAACTCAAGCTGAGCTTCACTGTCTCTTTCATGCTTTTGGAACTGGGGTGATTGAGGAGGTACGCATCCAGAGAGATAAGGGCTTTGGATTTGTTAGATACAATAGCCATGAGGAAGCAGCCTCTGCAATTCAGATAGCCAATGGGAAAATAGTACATGGAAAGCCCATGAAGGTCAGACATCTTTTTGCCTTTCTCATAACATTCTAATCTGTATATTCCTAATAGTGAGAATAATCGAATTTCATGCACTATTTTGTTGTCACTATAATGCTGTTATTGGATTTTGATGACAATTCATACATCTAATGTTTGATCTTGCATGAAAAACATCTCATTTTGCTGTTAACATAAGCTATTTAGTTTTTCTACACGTTGCTTCCTATTATGCAAACCAATTTCTTGCCAACATTTCGCATATGTTCCATGTATTTTTTGTAGTGCTCATGGGGTAGCAAGCCAACTCCTCCAGGAACAGCTTCAAATCCACTACCACCTCCAGCTCAACCATACCAGATCCTGCAGTCTTCTGGCATGAACCAGGGCTACTCCGCAGCTGATTTATTGGCTTATCAACGACAACTTGCATTAAGCCAGGCTGCTGCATCTGGCCTTTCTGGTCAAGCTCTTGCTCAGCTTACTGGACAACATGGTTCCATGGGATTGAGCTCTGGTGGTTCCCAAACACTGTACGAAGGATATCCAAATAGTTCTTCAGGTCACCATCTCATGTATTACCGTTGATGGAAGGGCCTTTTAACATAATTTTGTTTTCTTCTGGATACCCTGGCAACTTTTCCTTGTCCTGGGAGTTACTACCTTCTTTTTTAGTTTGTTTTCTGCTATTTATCCCCACCATTCCTCGAGTTGTGAGTTCAACCTCGATTTAAGTAAGTTTAAGTTTTGGTGTATGCTGTATTATGTCTGTGATAAAGAGTTGCATGCCTTCTAAGAAAATGTATATTACATTTTCTTATTACTGTTTCTACGGTCTAGTCAAGTTAAATGATGTCTGCTTCAATTATGTCCTCTAATTCGATTGTTGTAAAGGATTCGTGATTTGCTTCAGGAATTTATCTACTGGGTGTTTGTTGTTACAAAGCTTTCAGGAAGGGTAAGTGTAAATTGCGTCACTTTGAAAAAAGAAATTTAATCCTAAGTGGACATAATGCAATTTTCAAGCTTACATATCATATTATTATTACGTGTGTATGCCTTACGTGCATAAGACTATGAAGATGGTACCCCCATTGACTTACTAATTGCAATCAATTCCAGCATATGTTTTCTTTTTTCCTTTTAGATAAAAAGATACATAACTGCTAAATTTAGCTGTATATAAAAATTTGTAAAATTTGTATATCAAATAAAGGCTTCCGGAGACCCTCCTAGGATATCTCGTGGGTTTACTAAAAAAATAAAGCTTCCGAAATTCTTAAATCAAACTTTGTTAATGCAAGACATGACATTCCGCAAAGCTAGTGTAAGATGACAACGGCAAAGTTCTAATAATCTTAATGAAATCTCAATTTTGTCACTTTAGGCCTTTTTTTTTTCTTTTGGTACAAGAACGAACTGATTTAGGGTTTTTAATTTTAACAATTTGAGTTATGAGTTTGGTTTAGAGATTTTAATTAAAAAATGACATAATTTAGTTAATTAAGTTTGACGTGTTTAGTGTTTAAGGTTTTTGTTTTATATGGCAAGTCACGTTAGTAACGTTAACAGAAATACTGATCTCAGATTATAACTGAAAAATTTTGGAAGTTTGATTATTTAATTATTATTTTTAAATTTATATTATAATTGTAACATAATTTGTGATTTTTTAATAATTAACAACATAATTTGTGATTTTTTAATAATTAACTCTTAAATAAATTATTTAACTACTCAATTCCATCCGGAACAATTTTAGCAACTAAATTAGTTTTAAAAAATTTATAAAATGTGTGGTTTGCTCCATTACATAAAGCTTAGAGACTCTTTTTAAGATTCAATAGTTGTTTCCTTTGGAAGGAAGGTTACTATATGGGATAGCACATAGTGTCTATAAGTTGATCACCAACTATTATAAATGACTTAATCTGTCAGATTATGTTAAATTTCCATTTTCACTTCCTTGGTATTTAAACCATTCTTCTCCTTGGAATCAAATGTTGATAAGGACTTCCTGTTAAAATTAATAAAAATAAATTAAGCTTGATTCTAGAATAATCTTGGAGGTTCTAGCTACAAGTCCCTT
>JANTNU010000003.1:31896150-31909916 GCA_024752395.1 Erythroxylum havanense
TTGCATGAAATTTGAAGTCTTGATTAACTAGTAACATTTTCTATTCCTTTTTGGTAAAATGAGAGTGTCGGGTCTTCATTGGACTTTATGGCCAATATGTGTCGGTTTTGTGCGAAATTGCGTTTTTGTGAGATATAAAGATCCGATTGAGGTGTTTTCTGTTTTCATTTGACCTAGAGGCATGGGATTTTGGAGCAGCTTAGGCATAGGAGTAATTATGGGCCCTAAGCAGATCAAATTTTATTGGAGAATAATTAGGGTAAATTTATCAAGGTTTATTCGGATGACGTGTACTTAAGTTCAATTCGAAGTTTCTTTCGTGGTGAGGAATCCCTTCCTCGTGGGATGCACGTTCAGATGTCACGCAGGACGTCGGACACGTATCGCACCAGGGAGGGGTTCCAACATTAATCTTCATAATCTTGCCCGAAACACCACACGTACAACAACTGCTTATGCACTGAGGTACATGTATAATACACTGTAATTCATCCCATAATCTGCATAGTCTGGTGAAGTACATTGAGAGGCTGGAATTACCTTGCGAAATGCTACCAATTTCCCTCCTGATTTGATACTCTTGTGGTCCCGTAGAATCACCAAATCGATTTTCAAGTTTATCCCATAGATCTTTGACAGAAGACACATACAAAAATGCATCATGCAGATCTGCCGTCATCGAGTTCAAAATCCAGGACTCAACCATGGCATTGGCGCTCATAATCTCCTCATAATCTGCCGCATCCTCAGCTGGTATTTGGATCTTGCCAGTAATATAACCAAGTTTGTGTTTCGCCATTAGGGCCTTCTTCATGGACGTACTCTATATCCTGTAATTGAAACCGTTCAGTGGTGTAGTTACAAGACTAGCACCTGGATTATCCGATTCTTTTTTCGGATTCGTGGTCATCTTGAAGGTACAGTTCTTGAAATGCCGTTCACCTCACCGTCACCGAGAGAAACCGCTGAAAACGGTTACGAAAGCTCTGATACCATATAAAAACTATGACAGAGTGGTTTAGTGAGAGAAAATAGAGTTTCTCACTCTTTCACGTTAAATCTACATGTAAGCTCAATCTGCGAGCTTAAATACATTTCAAACTATCCAGTAAAGAAAAACATTGGTTATTAAGCTAATTAACAAACAAACTAACTATTTAAAATAAGAAGAAACAAACGAAGGAAACATATGATCTTTACAGTTCTAACAACTTTCTTGTGACTTTTTCACACCCAACGAACTCAAATCTTGCATTTATTGGTTAATGGAGCCAAGTAAAGCAAGTAAAGAGTCTTAAGAGTGTACTGGATTTCTAGCATTTGCATGCTTTTAACTATACGTCGACAAATGAATATATATGTATGTATGATCTTGCATTGTGATAAAGAAAGAGATGGAGGACTCGGAAAACTGATTATATGGTCGGCAAGGCAATGGTAAGCATAGCCAATACGTTCGGCGAGCGAACAAAACATTGTTTATCGTCATTGCCCTCCTCCTTTGTATACTTTATAGTAACTATATGTGTGTATGTATGCAAATATGAGGGAAAAAAAGGAAAAGAATGAGGAAGAAAAGGAAAAGAATGCACGTTGTGAAGAAGCTGAGGACAAGAAGGAAGAAATGATGTGCGTTGACTGTTGAGAGTGAGTGATCCCGATGAGATGAAGCATGTGAGAAGCTGACAAATGAAGCCCCAACCCGTTCTTTTTTATAGTAGTTACTGGGCTACAAATTTTGGACTTCAGATTTTCTATCTAATTTTATGATGTCTTATTGTGTCTAATAAATCTCAACCATTTACTTATATGGATCTTACGTAGATCTCATATAAATGAACGTAGGTTTCGCATAAATAAATAGTTAAGATTCATAAGACAGAATAAGACATCATAAAATTGGACAGAAGATCTTATCCCTAATTGATCCCCACGTAAAAGAGAAGACTCTGTGTGTTTTGCCTTGCTCCCCAGGCAAAAAGCTTTGCTTGCTACCCAAGGCTCTAAGACATATTGCAACAAACAAATTCCTAATACCACAGTGTTGGGTAGTTGATGTGACTTTAGGGATAGGCCCAGACGTTTAACTTTTTATGAATGCTTATATTTAAAGGTGATCTTGAGATTGATTGTAGCCCGCGAAAGCTACTTCGGGCCTTATCTCCTAAATTCAGCCAAGTGAGACTATGTCTAACCATTGGCATTTATCCAAATCGTTAATAATAAATATCGATGTGATGTTTTACATCATCATTTTTAAATAATTTATAATAATTTTGTTAGGAGAAGAGATTTTTTTAATTTTAAATTTATCAATACAAAATTCTTGTATTATAAATTGTGATCTCTTCTACAATGATTTAAAATTATTAAAATGCTATTATATATATATATATATATATAAGTATTACATATATTTTCATACAAAATTAAATATAAATTAATTAAATTATTTGATAAATGAATAACTTAGGTTCAATTTAAATTATTATTTAGTCGTTTAAATTTTAAGAGCTAAATAAATTCTAACACTTGAGAAATCTAAAAATTTTAAGGAATTTGAACATAAAATCACAATAATTTCAACATTTATTTTTATTTTATAAATTTTTTAAACTACTTGATTTAATTAGTTTCACATTATATTTTAAATAATTGTAGAGAAACTGTTGGAGGATAATGTTGACTAAGAATTAGAGAGTTTTACAAGACAAAATATGAAGAAAAATTAACAATAGGTGAACCTAACCTTACACTCAATTGTGTAGCATAACGTAATTTCCCTTTGTGAATTGACATTAGAAACAATTTATATGAAGCAAACATGAGAATTTGATACGGAAAATGTACCATATGATTTGCCATTTTCGCATATTTGATTCAAGATGACAAAGGGAGATGGTGTGGCTGTGCCTAAATTCTCTGCCTCATAAATCCTGTACTAACTTTGTCCAAATCTATCTCAACTATTTATTTATGTGATACATTTGATAGATATGAACGGTTTGTTTCCTTAATGGAGCAACGTCTTTATCAAACTATAGGTTCCAAAGTCAAATTTTCTGCCTTAATAATATAATTCAACAGCATGGTTGGAAAAGTCAAGGTAAGATGGTATTTTAGAATACGTATGACTCCATAGCAAAAGCTAGTGCAACATTGCAGTTTGAAGCGAAACAGGAAATGTCCGTTGAATGTGGTTAGAAGGCAACCAACAGTAGGAGCTGTGATTTTGATTTGCTTGTGATCCAAGAGAAGCTGTCCCATTTGATTCATGGTTGTTAGATCCGCCCTCCTTCTACCCATTGGAATCTTCTTCAGGACCAACACAACCCAGCAACTTTGATATCTTTCAATCTTTTACTAAGTAACAATTAGCAGAAGTAACTTGTCTTAATTCCATTCCTCTTTTTGACCTAGGGTTGGACTTCCCATACAAGGTCTTTGCTCTCTTGTAATATCAACTTTTGGGTACCTTGTCATACTGCCAATCCAAAACGTCCACAAGTGGGAAGATCAACGGATCATTTTGTTGCATGACAATCACCTGTTTCTGTAGAGCTTTTGTTAGTAAATTTTTTTTAAAAAGAGTTTTTTTAAAAAAAATTAGTTGATTATTTGACTGTTAATTAAATTTTTTTTGAAAGAGTTTCATACAGTAGACTGTTTGATAACATAAAAATAAAACGCACTTTTATTAATTTTAATTTTAATTTATTTTATAATAAAAATTATTTTTACATATAAATATTATTTAATTTAAAGTATATTAAACAACATATAAAGTACAATATATTAATTGTTATATAATTTTAAACTATATAAAATATAAATAAAAATATATCTAATCAAATCTTTTATACGAATTATAACATAGGTAAAACTAATATCAAAAATAAATATTAAAACATATAAAAAGCTAAATAATATTGTATAAATCTCAAAATAAACGTAAAAATTATGTGTAAAATATAAGAATAAAAGGACTAAAAATAAACTCACTAATTGATCTGAAAAATCTACTTTAAAAAAGATTTTTTTGAGAAGTTCCAAATTTGAACTTATTAAAAAGCTATATTTTGGTTGCCAAAAAAATTATATCTACTAAAAACGTATTTATTTATTTTACAGTCAAACACTTATATTTAAAAAAAACTTTTGTGCCAAAAAAAGGTGTTTATTTATCCTTCTAAAACTCAACTATACAGGCACTAATCCTTAAAACTCATCTATATTGGGTTTATCTTCATAAAATTAGGGGCTCTAAATAGAGACTTCTTGAAATGCCAATAAAAAATTAAATACACTTTATTATTAGGGTAAGAGATTTAGAAATTTTATGATCTTAAAATTTTTTAAATTTTAAAAAAACAAAATACACATAATATAAATATCAAATATAAATTAATTAAATAAAATTAATAATATTTACAAGACAAATCTACCTTACCCTTTAAACTAATCTCATTTTAAAACATGTTGATTACTCTTTATATTAATCTAAATTAATTAAATTCAACTTAAATTAATAATTTATTATAATTAATTAAATTAAATTTAAAAATTAAATTTAATTATTATATTAATAATAATTATTTGGCTTACATATGTTTTATTATTATTTTTTAATCAAAATTTAAAATACAACTTTTCTATCTAAAAATATTTAAAATGAGTTTTATGTCTTTACTCTTATATTCATCGTCATTATTAGTTTTCTCCAAAACTTAATCTATGATCAAGGTTTTAAAATCTGAACCGAACGAATCGAAAGTTTTATTGATGACCGATTTAATCAGTTCGAACACCGATCAAACCGCTGTGATATCATAATTACACAATAATTATATTTAATTATATATAATATTAAAAATATTAAAAATAAATAAAAAATATACTAAATAATATAGATAAATATAAATGACCTGTTAGGTCCTTTTGATTATGTACTGTTAGATTTTTAGAAAAAAAGGTGAATTTTGCTTTTAAAAAATATAAAAATGTATCAATATTTAAAAAAAAGTAAAAAAATTCATAAACCCAACTAATTCAACGAGTCCCAATTTAATCGATAAATTCTTACCAATTTAATCGATCAATCCATCAATTCTTACCCATTCACACTGGCTCAATTAAGAACTAAAGAACTAATTTTTAGAAGTCATCCGGATAACTTACTGATCACCGATCCAATTAGCTAGTCCAATCCGGGTTTCAAAACCCAGTCTGAGACAGGGCTGCTCATTACAGAAGCCGAAAAGACAGGGAAAACTCAATAATTACATAAAACTTCTAACATATCTTACTTGCATCACATCACATGACATTACATTACATACAATTCCAAGGGAAAAAAGATAAGATTAAGCTTATGAGCTAAAACGAAGGAACCACACCAAATCCGTACATACTACCGTCTACCTCAACTTCTACGTCCGAACGCTTCGCGAACCTTCCTTTGATTCTAGGCCTTGTCTCCGCATAAGCTTTTCTCGATGCATATCGGATTGTTTTCTCGAACTTTCTGTTCTTTCTCTTCTCCCTGTACCTCATCACTCTGGCTTCTCTCTCAAACCCCGAGAGCTGTACCGCAACAGCAACGCCCGTTTGATTTGTTGAATCGACACCGTTGCTCATGCACGGATTTGATATATCCGTCGTGTGACTATTGCTGCCATCTGGCACCACTCCCACCTCCATAGACGACGATGACACCTGAGCACAATCACATCTCAGTATATAATTAACATTTCATATGACTTTTGAATTTCCAGGTAAGAAGAATAAATATTTACGCTTTGGCTCAGGCACTGAGCGTTGTAACTGTACTGAAACGGTTTTGATCCGGAAAAGTTGTACTTGTTCGTCTGAGCGTTAACGATCTTGGGGTGCACCGGTACGACACCGTCTGTGCCCGAGCTGTTCTGTTCCTGTACCTCCAGTTTCGGGTCTACGGGTCCGTAATCCATGTCCAGATACGGATCCATGTCAGAGAACACGTAATGACCCGTATTCAGATCCGAACTTTCCATAACCTTGGGGTTAGGGGGATTGGGAAGTAGCCACGAGGCGGCTTCCGCTTCCTCCCTGCTGACGTCCGGGTCGGCGTCCGCGTTGGCGTCCGCGAAGTACCGGTCGTCGAGGAAGTTGACTGCGGTGGACTTGACGGCAGGGACGGAGCTGACAGGATCGAAGAAAGGAGTGACCGGAACTCGCTCGTGACGGCGCGCTAGGGGGTTAGCGGAGTGGATGTCCCGGTCGCAGGTGACGCAGAGCGCCGCAGCGTCGGCCTTGCACGTGACGTGAGCGGGGGCTTGCTCGCAGACCTCGCAGACCCACACGCGAGCGTGGCGGGACGCCAGGTGGTTAACCGCGTGGACCTTTGTGTCGCAACTGATACAGAGGAAGGCCGTATCGGCTCGGCAGAACAGAGTTGCGGTCGCCGATTTGCACGAGTCACAGAGCTTGGACGCCATTTCACAAAGAAGTGAAGTTGAAGCTCCGTTTCTCTGTGAAAAGTCTTTGAGAGAGCCAAAACCAAAATAGCAAGACCATGTATCTTGTTTACTGTGCGTTTTGAGTGCATGGACATCCAGTGGGGCCAGGGAGATCTAAGGTAAACCAATAATATGAAGACATGTGGATAGATCTTAGCCATATTTCGTTTGCGGGTTTAGAAGAGTTGTCAATTCCAGCGTGGACCCACCAGAGAGAAGATTGGACTGAAGGAAAGGTGATTATTAATTTATTTTGAGAGAAAAGGAATAAATTCTACCTATGCTATTTTCAATTATTATGATATGTCTCTACTCTCCATCGTTGTCGCTCAACTTTCTTTTTTTCACTTGAATTAAAAAGATATTAGAGCAATTAAAATTCAAAAACCGGAAAAGACATCAATTGGCCTTTACAGGACGCTCATATCCAACGGCTAAGATACAGTCAGAGAGGCTTATCTTACACGTATATCCCCACCCCTCATAACGTGCTCCAGTTTGATACCGTCTCCTATTAAATTATCAAAAATTACATTACTTTTTTTTTTCAGTTTCAGTTCATTTTTTAAAATAAAATAACATATATTTTTAATTAAATATATTTATTTTAATTTCTTATAAAATATTTTAATTAGTAGAAATATAATGTTAAATTAAAGCATTCATAATAATTATTAAAATTAATGTATTGAATAACATATGTTTAGTTGATAGTAGATTAAATTCTAAAATTAAAAATAGAAAAAATCGTAGTTTTTATAATTTTTAATACTGAAAGAAACTATAAACTTAAAAGAAAATGAATTTAAAAACAAAAACAAAAAATTAAAAAAATAGAAACTCATTTTTTCTTGTAAGATAGCGGTTTTAAAAATTATAACTCACATATAATTTAAAAAAATAAAATTTGGTTTTTAATTATTTTAGCTATCAAAATATAATCAATGAATCTTATTTTTAGGATTATTTAAATAAATAGAGAATTTGTAAGACCTTATTTATTAATTAGTAAAAATATCTGATGTAATTAACTGAGGAATTAAATAATGGAAATTAAAAATATTAGATATTTATTTAATAAATCTTAGTAAATAAAATAATAAATAATAAGGCTGCTACTACAACATTGGATTGGACAAGCGTCCCTACTCTGCCATCTTCGTATGTATATCGTGGTCCTCACGCCTGCCGGCATGCCTTACACGTGCAATTTTGTGTTTCGCAGCCTAGTCTGCACGTCGCAATTAACCAAGGCACAAGCTAATCTCTTATCTCTTTCAGGTCATGAATGCTGTATCGATGTATCCTTTAGGGAATCGTTTTCGATTTGAATGTGATGAGATGATTACAAGTGTCCTTCAATGGCTTTTCTGATCTGATCCTTCCTGTCATCCCATCTTCTGTTAGATTCAGCTCATTGTGAAACTTCTAACTGCTTAATACAGACATTATCTAAGAATTCAGGCAACATCAGGGAATTTCTGGGAATCATATTTGTATATACATATCAGCATCGTTACATACAGACACATCATAGAAAACTAGGCTTTACCAGTCCAAGCCTTTTCAAAGAGGCCTTCATATAAGACATAAGAACATTTGATTTGATATTATGATTCTTATCCTGTGTTTAGTTACTGTCTTCAGACGTGAGGACGGATGACGAAGATATAAACGTTATGTCCTATGACGTGTTTGCTTATCGTCTTCACCAAATTCTGTTCCGTCTTCAAAGGATAAAGATAAAAATTTCTGTTCTATTCCAAATTATAGTACAAAAATTCTTATTCGTAGGATAAGAATTAAAAATGACCAACATATCCTCTCATATTCCAGGGTTCAACCCACCTCTCTTCCGTCTATCTCTAACGTAGTTCACCATTTAGTCTTGATTGAAGTTTGAATATTGTAAAAATATAGTAATAATTAATTGCTATGATCACTTTAAAAAGAAAAAAAAGTTTTAACATACTAACATACCGGCATCATGATTAAAAAAGTTATAAAAATTAATATTTTTATAAAGATAAAATTGATTTTTGAATAAAATATTAAATTTTACACAAGGTATTTTAGCTATTACAATATAATGAAACCTTTTATTGTTTGCACTCGATTTCTCTTCGACACTAATTTCAATCATACCACTTTTTTCATGATTTGTGTAACTGTTACATATTTTACTTCTATTTTATGACATATATAACTTTGAAACTTAGTTTATAATCTTGTCATAAGCATAACACATAATTTATAACGGATTTGTTTTTATTAAGATTACCTATATATTTTATTAAGATTACCTATATAATCAGTCAACATATCATTTGACAATAAAGTCTAATACTCCATATTATACTGCAACATCATAAGTCTCTTTAATGCATATTGGGATCCTCTTTACAACATTACAATACTCTTTACTACTACTAACCAATCCTATTACATATGTTGTGACGCTTTAATATTCCCTGGGAGGATACAAGGGCACTATGCAGACAACATAACATAACATGCATATAGAATTGAGACAAATCTAAAACATACGAAACATTCATCATAATTTCACACAAGCATAGTATCCAAAAATAAACATTTCCAAAGCATACGAAACATGTCATAATTTCAGAAACCATCCTAAATTAAGGTTATTACAAACCTTCAATTAAATCCAAAATCATATACATCAAAGACAAACCAAAAACAAACTCCAAAAATACAATTTTAACAAAACAAGACTTAGACTTCATTGGCCATTACAGTTGACTCGTCCCAGTCCATATGTCCTTCTCTCTGCATCTACATGGGACAAATCCACCGTGTTAAGCATATAATTTAGTGAGTAATAACTAATCTATGCATAAACTAACAACTAATTATACACAATCATGATATATCAGAAGCATGCATTAGCAGTTTATCAGAACGAACAATTCAAACATATAATATCGGATCTCAAACAAATTGTACAGAAACAAAACCAAGTCTCAAAAGAGGGTATAACCCTTCATAATCAAAGCACATTTTCTTGTTTATATCAAAGTCAAACAAAAATCAGAATACAAAACATATGACTGTTAAATCCATTTACAGAAGCGGGTAATGAGATTTGTACAAAAGAGACCGAAGTCTCGACACCAAAATGTCACGGAAGAGACTGAAGTCTCGACACTGAAGTATCACTAACAGAAGACACCGAAGTATCTATAATAGAAGACACTGAAGTGTCACTAACAGAAGACACCGAAATGTCGATAACAAAAGACATCAAAGTGTCACAGAAGCAGCTGTAGATCCTTTTAGACATACGTATTTACCTACAACTAGGACTTAACAGAATCAAAACAAAAATGTCTGAAATTAAATTCCCATATTTACAGCTTTGCAAATCATTCAACGATTCAATCAATAGCAAACAAAATAGTCAAAACAAAACTATTAAAATTTTCTTACTGAATTACTAACACAATTTACCAACTAAATTACTTAAAAAATCTCCCTTATTGCTCATTGCCTCGAAGTCCCGACAATATCTAGAATCGGTTGCTCTAAGGGTTCCTCTAAAATATTCAATACAAGCATATATTACTATTGTACATAATTATGAATTCAATTTTGCACATTCATGTATAGTGAATATGTATGATGCATGTTCATGACAAAATCGAGTTTCTTATTTTAATCTAGTCACTTTACCATTTACGTGAAACCAAACTCAATTCCTCAATCCAGCTTTATTTTACACTCAACTTTCGAGTCCCCTTTTCTCAATCATTTTCATTAAGTAGTTGAGATAATTAGATAATACTTCCTTCTAGAAAGTAGTCCCTTTTTGTCTCAGGTTTCTAATGATATAAAGTTCCCCCAATTTGGTTTAGTATACTAAAAGTTATACTCAAAAGATTTTAGGATGTTCTTAAGCTTCATCAAAATTACTATCTCAACTTCCAATCAAATTATGAAATTCTTAGAGGCAAAATTAGAACTCAATTTCTTCAGACAAATTGTAGCCCTATGTCTCTAATTTAATCCAAATCAAAAATCACTCCATTAGGATAACTACAGAGAAAGTCATGCTTAAAATACCAAAGTATATGCAAGTTGTCAGGAAACTTCGCCGCGGCGAGTCAAAAGTTCGTTGCGGCGAACTTCCCATATAACAAATTTTTACGACATTTTCATAAAAGTTTGTTGCGACGAACTCTTGATTTCACCATGGCGAACTTTCATAGAACTAAATTCCTCCAAGTTCGCCGCGGCAAATTAAAAAGAGTTGGCCGCGGTGAACTCTACTGCATTAATCATCTTCTTCATCTTTCATTCTTTTCCCAGATTTTCTCACTCCCATCTTATTCAATGAACACATAACACAATAAAATGAATTCTTCTACTTCCATTTCAAATCATCACAACTCAAATAATTCAAATCTATATTCAAACACTAAAAATCGATGCATGCATGTGAAATCCTATTCAACTCTCTTTCACTCTCTCTCTATTGTATTTTCCTTCATACTACATTTGTTCCATTTCTAAACTTTCCTTTCAACTTACCCAACACCCAGAAATCACCTATTCAATTCCAAATACTCTAACTACTACACCTTCACATGCATGCATTCATTTACACAGCAAAACATCATTGAATTTACTTACTTGAATCAACAATAGCTCTAGTAGTGATTGCAGTGGATGAAGGGTAATTAAGCACAAAAATTTACTTTGAAGAAGCCATATATACAACCGAAACCAACTTGGTATTTTTCGGTGAAAAACAAAGCTAACGAAGAACAACTCTAGCCGCAAAATTTCCCTTCCTCAAACACAAGTATACTTTGCATGTAATTCACGTGCCATCTAATTAAGACTACCACGTGTCACCACAAATGTAAGCCACTTGTCAATATTAAACCAGTCCACGTGTCATACTAGGATTGGTCCAAATTTCAATATTTTTCCAAAAATTCCAAAGTAATACCAATACTTTCCAAATAAATTTTCATCACTAATAAACCACAATTCTCACCTTAATCAAAATTCTAAACCAATTACACCTGGAAAGTCATGAATGCATGCACAAAAATTTTATGTATCTAAAATGCTTATGCACAAATAAGTAGATATTTAAATATGCAAAGCATAAAATGTACTAAATTTCCTTAATAATCTAACCCCTAACATGGAGTGTTACATATGTAATGTTTGAACTTGCATAATCATAACAAATATTAAATTCCCTACTACAAATGCATACATTATTCAAGATATCTTTATCTTCTTATCTTTATTGCCAAGGCTTATACTAGATGATTACTTGAAATTAATAGAAAGAGGGGTAGATTATAGCATATAATTTTTCATATTGTAGTGTTGTAAAACCTTCTTTAGGTATTTTTAATAAAAGGCCAAATCCTTATTTATTTTTGATTTGGTGAATTTTTCATTTCTAGAATCTTACTTGTTGGTCCTAACTCTTCATTTCAAAATTTTTAGTAAATTTTTCTATCAATTCTTTAATACAATCTTTATTAGGGTTACAACTAACATGTTGTCTGCATACAATATTCCATATTAAATATGTTGTATCTATAAATAATAATGAAGGAAGTAAATCTTTTATATCTATACATTTATGAAGAGCTTTAATTTCCTTCATCATTGTTACTATTTACTGAAAGTCATTTAGATTATTAAGTGTTTCTTTGAAAGTTAATGGCTCTCTAACCTATGTTAAAATGTAGTATGTTATATCACTCCTATTATATAATTTGAGTATTAATTGGTAGTCTTTTAGTATGATTTGATTGATGAACTTTTAGATTTTCAAATTCAGTTATTTCTTGAGCATTGCACTAATGTTGCTCTAAAAGAAGTTTCTTTTGTTGAAATTCTTCTTTTTTCCCCACATATATCATAATATCTAAATTTCTTTGTAAAGTATTATTGTTTTCTACGTCCCCTTATAATTATCTTCTACAAAGTGACGTCCTTTCTAATAATAACTTTGTGGATAGGAGGATTGCATGGGTTAGTCTATATCTCTATCAACTGTAGGAAAATCCCGGTGTGTACATCACATGCACACGGTGCGGAAAACAAAAATTTTTATTCGGGGACCTTCCCGAAAGCCAGGATCCATGTGTATATATAACAATATCAAACCATAACGACCAAAAGAGACCGTCTCTAACGGTATCCACGCAGAGATCGGAGAACCTAACCGAGACAAACCCTTTGACCCGGGAATAGCTAGAACAAATTAAAGAGTACTGGCTCTTACCTTTGTCTTTGGAGAGCTTGAGAAACAACGATGAAGAGAATTAATATATATATATATATATATATATATAAGCTAACGTGGAAGCCTCTCCACTATTAGCATTTATTGTCTTTTAATTGTTAAAGACAAATAAATATAAGATGAAAGAAGAAGGTGGATGATCGTGGCTTATGAAGAAAGAAGAAAGGTTTGAAAAGAAAGAGTTTCTCTCTCAAGCTATCTTCATCATCGAACATATCCGTATAGAGTGAGCTTGGGTTTACCCAACAACCCAACTCTATAAGAACTCTGGTTCTCCCCATATTAATGGAAGGCATTAGTTTTCATATTATGTGTGAGGGTTTTCAAACTCTGGTCTCATCTTCTTCTTCTCCAAGCTGTAGGATTATAGTCACCATGACTATATGAAATGATTTAGGTCATTTCATCAATCACATTGAATCTATCCCTAAAATCATCCATCATCCCAGCTAAGCATGTTGTTAGTAGACTTGTCTGAACATGCAAGTCAACTTATGCATGTGTAAGTCGACTTGTGCATGTATAAGTCAACTTATGCAACTGTGTACATGCAAGTCAACTTATACCATTTTGCAAGTCGACTTATCTGTCTATAGTGCACGAACAAGTCGACTTGTGCATGTATAAGTCGACTTATCTGAGCATACAAGTCGATTTATACATTGGTAAGTCGACTTATATACTAAGAATTGCTCTCTAATCGGCTAATTTCTCAATCCTTTCAGTTCCAATTCACAATACCAAGTATAATACATTGATGTATCAATAAAACACTTTCATTGTATCATGTTTGCCATATATAGTCATACTATACGTGAGATACTTGAAATCGATGAACACACTATTGTTCACTTAGATTTCTAAATAATTTTGTGAATACCAAACTATCACCCTAAGTATCTCTAGGTAGTCTACACTTTATCAAGACTACTTCGGCACTTGTCACAAAATTGGTGACGGCCAAAACA
>JANTNU010000003.1:31963442-31974377 GCA_024752395.1 Erythroxylum havanense
CCGATTTTGAAAACTCATTAGCTCTTTGGTTCGGGGAACATAAGGTTTCACTCCTAACACACCTTGCATGGAATCAAAAACTGATAAGTTCATGGAACTCAAGAAATTAGCTAACCCATCAGTAATAATCCAAACATATCCCGGACTCATCATTCCAAGCTTGTTAGCTATGAGGAAAAGACGAGAGCCAAGAGTAGGAGTCATATGCACAATAAAAACTCTAGTCTGCATAGCCGTTAAGTTATTGAGTTCTTCACCAATCTCATCGTCAGTGGCTGTCGGAGAAATGGCACTCCGGTAGGGAACACGAGCATCAATTTCTGTCAAAGCATCGGTCAAAGAAGGTACAATTCCTCTACCAAATTCATTGTTAACATACACAGGTACGGCTGTTCTCCATCCAAAAGCTTTGACTATGGCACTTATGGCTTTCACTTGAGTTGTATCGTCTTGTGTGGCTCTAAAAAAATAAGGACTCCCAAGAAAGCTCAAGGTAGGACTTGACGCAGTAAATGAGATAATGGGAACCTGAGCTTTTGCTACCATATCAATTACAAAAGTAGACTGCATGGATGTTGTTGGCCCTAATATTGCCTTCACTTCAATATTTTTTACCACATCTAGGCCTGCCATTTACAAATGTTTTTTATAAAGGCTTATTATTCATATAAAAAGAAATTACTGATTCAAACGAGGTTTCAATTAATTACAACATTACTCTCTTTAATAAAATATTATCTAAGAATCTAAAAATTCCTATTGTTTTCATAACATTCAAACTATTTTTATAAAGACTTATTATTCGTGTAATACGAAAAAAAAAATTCTGATTCCACTGAAGTAGTTAGATACTACCAACATTAATCTTTTCAGTAAAATATCATCTAATGATGTGAAAGAAAAAGAAATAAAACAAAGAAGAAAATAAAAAAAAGAAAGTATATTTAATGCACATAAAATTTTTATGAGCATAAAACATGACCAAAACTAATAATGAACTCGTGATAACCTGCGGCAGCTGCTACAACAACATCCTGCTTGGAGTTTCTGATGGTGAGGAGTAGCCTGGTCTTATATTGACCACCGTGAATGGTGTAGAAGTCTGTAAGTGACATGTTAATACAGCTCAACGCCATCTTATTGACCCCATCATCAAGGTCCAGAATGACTCCTACATTCACCGGAACTGTTGTGCTGTTCTGCGCCATGACCATTTTCATGGGAAGAAAGACAAAGAAAAAGAGCACGAGAAGGCTTTCAGAAGGATTGTTTATCATATTTGTATGGTATGGTGAAAGTCGAAACAAAGGTTCCAGGTTTATGGGCTAAACTTAGTATGAATAGAGGTTAGAGGACTTTTATATACCTATATATAGATTGACGATATCTGCATAAAGAATTAATAATGCCGTGTTCAAACATACTACTTTTCCATGCCTTTTATTCTCACATAAATTCCTGGAAAAATGTTAGAAGTACACAGGCTATATACTAAGACCTGAACCTGGAAAATTTCTAATTTTTTTTGTTTTGCGTAAATTAGAACTTGAAAGGACGAGAAGCATCAAATATTTATGCTTAAACTGTGACAATAGTTAGTAAGTTAAATGTAGTGTGTGACTCTTCTGATGAACTTCCATGAACTTTAACAAAAAAAATCCATATCCATAGTCAATGGAGAATCTTGGAAAATTATAAGCTACTTCAGGACTATAAATCTAGAACGTGGATACCATTCTAACCAGGAATTGATTTCATTTGGCTAGCGCCAAAAGATACATTGTTTTGGTCTATGTCGCAGTTCTGTGATCGGTGGAGGATAGGATCTTCTACGAAAATTAAAGAGTAAAACTTATTGAATTCGGATTGAGACTTGCATTAGATATGACAGAGACGAAGCATTCCTTTTTTTATTTTTATTGAATTGATTGAAATAATAGTCAAGTACAACGTTAGGAGAGTAGAATTACTCTCCTGCGACAAGACGACGATGCATGACATTGTAACTCCTCAAACAATAAACGACACAATAAACAGGCAAAACAAACTTGAATGACGGCGCAGCAATTAGGATAGGTTTAATGCTACGCTTTTACAGAGTCAACTTTACTTTTGGATAAATAAGGCAGTTGGAATTAAATCAAGAGAAGGTTCTTACCAATTCATGATCTAGTTGCTGCCTCAATGTAATATAAATAATATATATATGAAATCCGTAGAGAGAATAATAACGTTCTGTAGTAGAGTACTCTCTACAGATTTCATTTCACTGATTATTTCTTATACAGGAACATGTCATTGGGAGAGTAAACATTTGTTTCCAATTCCTATCACATACAATTTCTCAATGTATCTTTTATTTCAAAATTCTTGAAGAGAAAATCTTTTGTTTTATGTGGCATTCCCAAATTATTAGCAGCAAATAAGATATCGTCAATATATAGAACTTTTGTTTTATGTAGCATACCCAAGTTATTAGTAACAAATAAGATATCGTCAATATATAGAATTTAAAAAACAAACTTACTCACACAGACCTTTTAGTATATATGCCCGTCCCCATCAACAGAATTTTCCTAAAAACTAAAAGACAATTGAACTTAAAATATTGAGAAGTTTGTTATATATTTTCTTAAGTTTATGCACTATTTCACCTTTTGTTGAGAAACTATCAAATTGATTCATAAGTACATCCTCTTCAAGATCTCCTTGAAAAAAGTTGTCTTTATATCTATTTAATATAACTCTAAATGATAGTGAACCGTTAATTATATGATAACCGTGAACGAGTCTTTTTTTGAGACTAGTGAAAATTCCTCTTTTAATCAACAACACCTTTCTAAGTTTAACTTTTGACAACAAGTCTAGCTTTACATTATTTATCATTTATATTTGAGTTGCATTTGGTTTTAGAAACTCATTTACACCCAATTCGCTTAGAACCTTCCTTTTCAATTCAACAACAAACCAAACTTTGTTGTCTCTATGGATTTTAATTCATTTTTTATGGAATCTATTCATTTTTTAGACTTTGCATGTTCTAATTAATTCTAATATCAACATCTTACTCTTATAAATAAATTATATAATCATTCAAAATGGCTTATTTTCTTTCTTTTTAAGATCTTGTTTAAGATATATAAAGAGTGCCCAAAAATGTAATCGAGGATAAAAAATCAAGAGTAAACGATAAGTCCCTTTGCTTTCAATTAGAGCCTTCATACGGTTTTCTATAAAGAGGAAGATTCTCATCAATCATTCTGCAAGTGTCCAACTTTCTTATGGAAGTTATATTTATTTGCCATTTGTTCGTTTTCATTCAACTGTGTAGCATTAGTAGGCAACTCCTTCCTTTTAAACTTGTCGGTTTTTACCTTCCGTCCGTTACTAGCTTTTGATGCAGTGGGTTGATAGAATGAGTTCATTATTTCTTCAATCTTTGCGTCCTCTTGAGCAAACTTACTAAAAAATTCATACTCAGTAGGTAGAGAGTTCAAATTGAAGTCTACTATAAAAGAGTCATCCAACTGACATTCCTAGTATCTTTAGACTTACTATAATGTTAATCATCTCAATATTGTGGCGACCCAGTATACTTTATGAGTTTTGCCATAAGAGTACCATCAAGTGACTAGTCTCTAGAACGAAAATGTTCTTTCACAAACTTCAAGGATTCTTTCGCACTTGTAGATTAATTTGCGGTTAATGATATTCATTGTCATAAACATTATGCTCAATCTATCAAAACGTTCTCATGACTTATGGTATGATTTCTCTCCCTCAGCGCTTGTATCGGTAAGAGAATAAGCTTGATCTTCTAATACTGTCCAATGAAACTAGCGAACAAAGAGAAACAACTGCGTAAGTTATACATAAATGTTTATATTATGTATAATATCATTTATGGATTTCAAATAAACAATTAAAAGTATACTCTAATTTCCCTTTGGGTGGATACTTCAATGTACTGCTATCATAATTTATATGCCAATGACAATTAATTATAAGTAAAAGAAATATTCTTAATCAAACATAAATGTCATCTTTAGATGTATACATATATTTGACAAAAAATATTAGTTTACCCTCATTGTGTTTACTCTCTTACACAATAACTTAACTCACCTTTGGGTGAATAAAAAAATTATGAAATAATAAACAATAATTTATTACTCACTTTACTCGTAGGTATTTTGTTAAATAATATGAGTAATTGATAAATAATTTATATTCATAGGTTAAAATTGTCATCTAATAGTAGATCCTGACCACCCAATTATTAGAAATGTTAAGGTAGTTTTGATTAATCTTTTCAAATATTATTTTTCATATAATTCAAACATTTCATTTTACAAAGTTTTGATTATGCGTAGAGTGTGAAATTAATATATATTCTATTTGAGTCCAATCATATTAATTCTCCACTATTAATAATTGATTGTATTAATGAAATTTAAAAACTATTTAGCACAGTATCATTCCACATTTTTAGAGATTCACTGAACTAATACTAATCGAGCACAGTATAATCTTCCCCCCAATCACTTTAGAGTAATGAATCTTATATTAATTATTTAATTATCTCTATATAGTTTATACAATGTACATTTATCTTGTAAAATTTATTTTATATATCATTTAACTAAACAAGCATGCATAAAATGAAGAATATTGATCACTGACAGAGAACTAGCCTTATTTAGTATTGATCACCGTGAGTGACATGTTAATACATCTCAACCCCATGTTATTGACCCTAACTTTAAGGTTCAGAATGGCTCCTACTTTAACCGAAACTATTGTATTGTTCTTCGCCATTGCCATTTTCGTGGATAGCAAAGTCAGAAACTGAAGATGATAAAGCTTTCAGAAGGACTGTTTGAGATAGAAGTTAGATAAATGGCCTAAATTCGTCGCTAAAAGGTTTGAGCGATGACAAAAATTCATTGCAAAATTCCATTAGCAAATTATTATTGCCCACGTTTTCACAAAATCGTCGCAAATTATATTTTGTTACAATCCCGATTATGTCGCGAATGATATTTTGGTATGCTTTCTTTTCATGGCTAAATGTTATTAGCTATGTTACGTTAGACGTATGTAATAATTTTACCGACAAATATATAATCGTCAATAGTAAGTATTGGTGTCGATTATGTTTTCATAACAAAATATTTTTAGCTACATTTTCTGAAATGTAGCTAAAGGTTATTGGTGACATTTTCAAGAACGTACCTAAAAAGTTTTGGTTCTGAATGTAGAAATGTATCGAAATCTTTTTAGCAATTTTTTTTTTTTTTTTACTAAAAATCACCATAAAAATTATCATTTAATTATAATTATTGGTGACATTTTTAATCCATCTTATTTTTATACTATTTAGATTTTTATAATTAATTAAAAAAATATAATTAAAAATAATTAAAAATTAGAAGCATTTTACATAAAAATAAGATGCCATTAAATGTTAATTAAAAAAGTTAACAAAAATACTTATGTACAAACTAAGACTTGTTTTTATCATTACTACTACTTATATAATTGGAGTCAAGTACTTATTTGATCATCGTTTCAAGCTTAACTAACTTTCGTTTAATATGATCTAACTTTTGTTCATTACATTGTAACTTTTTTTCATTACATTGTAATTTAGTCTTAAGTGACTAACTCTCCTCTTAAAGGGTCGTTACATATCCTGGTCTTGATGAGGATGAATGAACTAGCTTAGGATCAAACCCAAGACTTTTGATGTAGCCTGATCTTATACTAAAGATATTGTTGCAAACGTTATCTACATTTTCAGCAGATAATAATCTTTACAACAACTCCTACATCTTATTCTAAAAAAAAATCAATATTTAATTTAAATATTATTAGTTAGTACTATATAAATAAATAAAATTAAAAATTAAGTAAATTTTTATACTTACATAATTATTATCTCACGTTTCTTGTAGTGTGTTAGTTTGTATTGTATAATGCTATTGCAGTCTTCTCCATGTAGTTGATTCTAACTTTGTTTTATGAAAAAAGGAATTGAAACACAATAAATAATATTGTATTTATTGATATAAATATAACTTCTAAATAAAGAACTTACAAATACATTTTGTACGGCAACAAATGATTAGGAGCCTTAGTTGTGAGGAATTTTCTTTTTTCTTTGTTAACCTTAAATTTTCACACTTTTCCTAAATAAAGAAAAGAAATAGTCATTAAATTATGCAACAAGACCAATGAAAGCAAATGTAAAAAAAAAAAAAGACAAATCTTAATGTTGACAAAGGCTTAATAATCACACATTTGGCTCTAGTTTTTCGGAGTCACTTGCTCAGGAACACGTCTCCTTGCTTCCTCATCTAAAGGAAAAAACTTGCAATATTTATGGAGTTGATGACGATGGTCATTCACCCTTTGTTTCAACAATGAACTCATATAGCTTAAAATTTCAGGGTTATCGATATCAACAATATTGAGTTTCATCTGTGAACAACAAGTAAAAGTTAAATTAATCTTTAAATAAGTAAAATAAAATGGCATATAATTAAATAAATTGAAAATTTATCAAAATTTGTCCAAAGTATTATATAGCAAGTTGTCTTCCTTCAATTGCTTGACAAAGGCAAGATAATTCAATCCTAACAATGACTCCTAACTCACTAGATAATTTTACCGATTGAATCTTGTCAACAAGACGATCTTGCGAGATATCAATATGCATAGATAACTTGATGTTCAATGCAACATTCATACGTTGTAACTTTTATGTTTTCTGTAAATTAGAACTTGAAAAGATGAGAAGCATCAAACATTTACGCTTAAATTGTGACAATAGTTAGTAAGTTAAATGTAGTGTGTGACTTTTGTAATGAACTTCCACGAACTTTAACACAAAGATCCATATCCATAGTCAATGGAGAATCTTGGAAAATTATAAGCTTCTACAATGTTAATATCATTCTAACTAGGAATTGACGTCCTTTTGGCTACTGAAGAACAAAACAAATTGTTTTGGTCTATTTCGTATGTTCAATCCAATATTGGTGATTTATGGAGGATAGGATCTTTTGTGAAAATTAAAGAGTAAAACTTGTTGAATTTAGATTGAGACTTCCATTTGATATAACAGAGTCTTGCTTTCTAGGAAGCATTCTATGTTGTGTAATAAATTTGAATTAAGACAGGTTTAACGCCACGTTTTTACTGACTCAATTTTACTTTTGGATAAATAAGGCAGTTGGAATTCAAGAAAAGGTTCTTACCTATTTGCAATTTAATTGTTGTCCCAATGTTTATATATATATATTACACACACAGATATAAACACACACACACACACACAAATATATGTGTGTGTATATGTATATGTATATAAATATATTAATTTTTATATTTATATTTACATACATATATCTATACAAAGTTATTATTTCTCTACAAATTTCATTTCACTGATTATTTCTTATATAGGAACATATGATTGGGAGAAAAAACATTTGTTTCCAAAAATGTCTATCTTAGACAACAAATTATACTAATAAGAAGTGTATGTTCTAATAATTATGAGAGGATCAAATTAGTTTAAATGAGAAGAAGAAAAAAAAAACTTTGTGTTACAAGGAAATAAATTTAATCATCCAAAACCATCTAAAATTTATAACTTTTAACCCATTATTGTTACATATGCTTTTGATAGATTAATCAGTATCTATATTTTTTTTTTTGTAAATCCCAATAGATAGGGAAAGGAGTAATTTATATTCTTGATAATTTAATTTGATACATCCATCACATAATTGAAAAATGGTCATAATTGTTCAAATATTTAATTATTAATTAGGCTTAAACATAACTAGTTGACTTAATATTAGGTTACATTCTAACTTTTTCCTACTCGAATTAAACATAAGATAATCATAAAATTAAATAGCATGGTTTCAAGTGCAGGAAACTAAATTATGGAAACTCAAAGTAGGTAACCCTGTATGATAAAACAATAAATGTGAGTTACGTCAGTTATATATTATTTATGAAACATATTTCTTTCTATATAATATGCACTCACCGTACTAAGTCAATAAATAATGATATAAATAAATCTCATTATGGTCTGTAATTATGTCTTACAAACTTTTCCATTAATTAAATATAAAGCATACATGTGTACACTATTGTAAAACAAAAAATCACCATGTGAAATCATAAATACATAAACAAGTTCTAGTGCTAGCAGCAACATAAATAAATGTATTTGACAAGACAACCAAGATCTATTATATGTACATATTCCTTAAATGTCTTTTGGTTGTAAACCTTTAGTTAATAGATATGTTATATTCAAATAAGTATGAATCAAGGTTTTAAAAATCATACTAGACTACCAGTTGTCCTGTTCGGTTTCATTTAATAACTTTTACGTATAAAAACTGGTCGATTTATCTAAGAATCGATTACTTTTATAGCGAATCGGTCAATCAATATAAGGATAATACTTGCCAGTTTATCAAAGAATTGGTCAATTTTTTAGCGAACCGATCAATCAATATATAGATAATACCTAAACAGTTTCACACATTAGACTTATATTGGAAAATGAGGTGACATGATTGAAAGACATATGTCAGGCTATATATCTTGATTTAGTGAGTTAGAGTGTTGTGTTGTTGGCTTTATAGGCTTCTCATGTGTCTGGAGTGGCATGATTAGTCACACAGGTGGCTGGGTGATGGAGGCAACACATAAGTCATGAACTCATGATCAAATAAAACCTGCGGCAACTACTCTAACAACATCCTGCTTGGAGTTTCTGATGGTGAGGACTAGCTTGTGTAACACGTAACATGAGCCTTAGTTTCATATCTAAGATCAAACATGAAAGGGAAATAATGAAGAAATGCAAAAAATACCTAATTTTGATTTCATAACTTCAAACGAAATTTTCGAAACTAAAACGAGCGTGAATCTACTGAGATCTTCATAAGAGTTACTTACTATAACGCGTTAAAGCCTTTCTATAGCTTTCTGTATATGTAAACCTTTGAATGGGTCAAAGTATCTGTACGTTCATAATTTGCTATAGCAACTACAAGATACCTTAACCTTCTATAAATAGCATCTATATCGGGTCTCTCATCATGGGCTTAATATAGGTCCAGTTACACTAATCAGGGTCCATTTTTCTCCTGGACTTTGGCTACTAATCCAGATCATATATTGGGTCACTTTATTATCTTTATCCATATCAAATTTATGTAACTTAACCACTAAGTTATTTAAAATCGATAAAATTCAATTAATTGTTATCCGTCAAATGGGAAATTTTCTAACATTCTTCCCCTTGCACAATAATCAATTGCGCTGTTGACTCAAGTTTAAAACCAATTCAAAAAATATAGTTAAGTCACGTTACTGTATTGATACCAAGTTTAAAACAAAACATTTGATCTAAAGATAATGAAAGTCCATCATTGCGTCCCACAAGGCTTTCAATACCAAAAAATATCAAACATATGTGTCATGTGTGATACAGACCTAATATAATCATACATATCTAATACTTTATTAACATGAATGAGAAAATGGAGTGTGACAAACACAAAAGATACCTATATGATCTGATATGTATCGTCTTTCTATCTATAAGTCTCGATTTTCCTAAACTTTATGCTAAACTGCGTATGCAAAATTGTATCAAAGAAATCTTGTTTTCTCTCACTGAATGTTGAACAACATTAGAGAAAACCTTTATGGAATATTTAAACACTTATATCCTCCTATGTCATGTCAAATCCGTAGATATATGTATTAAACTGTATATGTCCTAATGACATAGGTTTAAGGTCAATCTATATATATGCCTAATGACCTTTAAAATGCTTAAAATTGACACAAATTTTAAGACTTTCACTTATATTATGACAATGTATAATAATACATATGATTGAGGATAAACAATGATCATCTTTATTGATTAACCACTATACGGTCATAATACATCAAAATGTACAAACATACACGGAGCAAACTTAATGATCCCTAACTAATAGTGTCTAAAAACTTTAATATAGCCATACTATATACATGTCTTTCAAATATACATGGGCGAAGTTCTTTTGTTAAAGGATTAGCTAATATTTCGTCTATCCTTAAATGCTCCACCTTAATGTCACCTTTCAGTATCAACTACTGTATAGTCAAGTATTCGACCTCTAAATGCCTAGACCTTGTGATGTTCTTATTTTTGTTACTAAACAACACAATAGTAAGATTATCATCATATAATCAAATGAGTCTAGCCATTGAATCAACCATAGACAACTCAGAAATCAAGCTCCTGAGCCACACCGCTTGTGTTACAACCCCATAACATGCAACAAACAATGCATGCATAGTCTAGGAAGTCACTAGTGTCTACTTAACACTCTTTCATGATACTACACCATCTACTAAAATAAAAATGTAATATTAAGTGGACTTTTTATCATTCAAACATACAATAAAATTAGAACCTATATATCATGTGAGGTTTAGATTGTTGACCCATCTGTATGTCAACATATAATCCTTAGTTCTCTTTAAGTATCTCAACACTCTCTTGATTGCATTAGAGTGGTATATGAAGTGAATCACACGTTAATATATTGAACAATAATATGATCAAGATACACAAGAAGGGGGGGTTGAATTGTGATCAACTCTTCGTTAATCCCTTCAAAACAATTACTTGTTCTTTCAGAAAACTTATCGTAAATCAATTCGTAACTAGTTTGAAAAACTTTGATAATTTTGAAAACTACGATATACGTAATATGAGAGTAGAGAGAGAAACACAACAATTTATCTGGTTCACCCCAAACCGTGGGCTACGTCCAGTCCTCAGATATCCTTCTGAGATTTCACTATCTCTGAACTGATTACAAGTATTCTTTCGACTGA
>JANTNU010000003.1:32111842-32135113 GCA_024752395.1 Erythroxylum havanense
GATTTTGTTGTAGCCCAGTGGTGTGAGGCGTGGGTCTTGCACCCAACAAAACCCTGAGGTCACAGGTTCGACTCCCCATGAGGGAGGGGGCTAATCTAGAACCCGAAGTGACCAAAGTGGACAAAACCTCTAGGTGTAGTGGTGCAGGTCCCACCCAAACCAAATATAAAAACAGAAGGGGCCTTATATTGTAAAACTGAAGGAGCTTCTTAAAAACACAAACTTATAATACGGAAATTTAAAAGTTAGGAAGAGGGAAATAATGATACAGTCAATTTATACTGGTTCGACTAATAACAAAGCCTACTTCCAATCCCCTCCCCAAGTATCTAACTTGAGTACTTCATTATAAGAATCTAAGTATTAAATTTGACAAGTCTTTCCAAACTCACAAGTACATATTTTTTAAGGTTCTTTAATCTCCACACTCATATAGTGTTTACCAATCCTTTACAAGCTGTCAACAAAAGTGTATAATGGGTTTAACAGTCTTTCTCAATAGAGTGATTTCATTTTTAAGGCACATGAAGTTTGATATAGATACAACTTTCAAGAATATTGTTGTTGTTGAAGTATTTCAGAAGCCAATGTATCTTGTATAAATATAGTGGCTCTTCCTTAAATAAACATTTTCTTCAATTAGTTGTTGCTTTATTTTAATTCTGAGTTGACTTTATATCTAATGAATCTTCGATATCATCTTTGTTAAAATCTTCTAATATTTAGACATGAAGAGAAACGCTTTGTCAAAAATTTTGGAACTAATTGTTCGAATTAGTAAGATTCTTCCGGATATTGTGGAATAATTTCTAATAAGAAAAGTTCATTAAAAAAACTTCATTTAAGAAAGAAAACATTTTTCCTATGATTTTGTTTTCTTTTAAGAATTATGTTGTTACCAATAAAAGGAAATAACTCTGATTTGAATTTTAAAATATTATATAGTTACCATTAAAATCATTAATAATAAATCTTGAGCTAACAATCTCCCCATTTTTTATGATGACAAGCAATAACAAATATATTTTCAAAATTCAAAAAATAATAAAAGATTTCAAAAGATATTTGTAAACATTATATATCACAGACATGATTAGAAGGAGCCTTTCTTATGACAAGAGCCTCTCCTATAATAGGAACCTATCATTTATGCATATCACTTATTTAAATTTCACAAAATTCAATTCACCTATATTCAACAATTAGCAAAGAATAGGCAAATATATCATCAATACCATCGGGAGCAAAGATATCATTGATTTCCCCCCTTTTTCATTATCAAAAAGTAGAGGCAAACTAACCAAGTCAAAAAATATCACAAGCATGTAAAGACAAACCAAGCAAAAATAGTGATAAAGTCATTAAGAAGATTTAAAAAAACTTCGAAGTAAAATCTGCATGTTAAGAATTTGATTTTGCATGCTGTCTATATAGCCATGTATTTGATCTTGATTGGAAAGAATTCCTATAGTTGTTGAAGGATCATATCATTGATGCTTTGGAGTGTGGCAAGTGTTGACTTTTTTAGGAAGGATCCTGATGCTAGTTCAGTTTTCTTCTCCACTCACACATTATCTTTCAACTTGTATCCGAATTGGTAACGAATGGAAGAATGAAACTTTCCAGGTTCATACCAATCCAAATTGTCAAAAGACACTCTATAATAGGCAAAAATCTTTGTTTAAAGCATCTCATATGATAAGCCACCAGTTGTATTCTTATGACTTCTTTTGTCCATGATAAACTTCAGAATCATTGCTAGGAGGTTCATCTTATTGCCCTTTAAAAGGTTGTAGATCATATACGTATCCAGGAGAGCGCATCTTTCTACTAAGCTAGTCTTTAGAAAAATTGAAGTAGCAGATATAGATGCAAGGCATCTTGGCAGTAGGTCCAAGTGCCTACAACAGGGTCTACCTTCATGGGCATTTTCAGTGTGCAAACATATAAAGTCCACAACCTCTCCCGGATCAAGGTCATTAATGTCCCACTTTTGACAGGGAAGGTCAGTCCTACCTACGGGAATTATGCTCAGAATGTTTGCCAAAATTTGCTCTGTAATTAAGATCTCACATTCACGTACCTAAGAGATTATTGCCAGCTTTCCATCAATTTCTTCTTTTCTCATGTGTATGTACAAACATCTAACTAAGTCATCACATACTGTCTCATTAAAGTTTAAATAATTTTCCCAACCAGTAACAAATAAATGAGAGGAGATGGGAATACCAATTTCATCAAACAGGAGAGGAGGCAAAATGCATTATGTAATTACCTTGCGCTTCTTGTAATGCATTTTGTATCTCACTTCAGCTTTTAAAGGTGCTGAAGACTCTCCTTGCTTTTGTTTCTTCGATTTTGACCTTTTGGCTTTAAGGATTTCTTCAAACTTCTTCATAAAATGGCCTAACCCAAATAATGGGTTCCTTAATCTTTTCTTCGACCATAGGCGCTTTTCCTTTTCTTATTTCTTCTCTTTTTCTCTTTCGAGATTCTTCTTCTTCTTTCTTTTCAGTGTTAGGGATTCCTTCTTATTCAACAATTTTCTCAGCTTGTCTTGCAACACTTGCTCTAGTATGTGGTCGTCTTACTAACGGAGATGATTCTTCATCTAAACCATCATCATTTACAATCCAGTACACTTCAAGCACTTTCTTAACCTTAGAACCAAATTGAGGAGTAGTGGAAGGTGGTGTGAAAGTTTTGGAAGAGAGGATAGGTGGAGTAAGAGTGGGTAGTGAGAATGAAGGAGAGTGGAACCTTATTTTTCTTACTAGCTCCCCCTCACTCAAAGATTTTTCTTCTTCTTCTTCTTCTTCTACTTTCTCTTCTTCTTTTCGAGAGTGGAACCTTATTTTTCTTACTAGCTCCCCCTCACTCAAAGATTTTTATTCTTCTTCTTCACTAAAGTTAGAGACATATTGTTGTTTGTGCTTGAAGGAAGAATCAAATTTTGATTCTAGAGATAACATATCCAAAATCTATCTTTTTCTCTCCTTTAGAGTCTATTGAATGGGTGTTCCCAAAACTTCGTGCTTGGAGGAAATAAACATAATTTTAGTAGGAGTGTTTAATGAACCTACTATTAGTGACGGAGAAGAAGACTTGAAAACTAGAGTTTGTTCATAGCAAAGAGTTCTGCCATAGCTACAAGTGAATGCCTAGCCTTTCTTTTGTCCCTTTGATTCAAGCCATTGCAAGTAAGCTTAGTGAGGATTAACATATTTTAGACGAAGCAAAGAGTTGGGGTGTAGAGAGAGGAAGGAATGACGCTTCTGAGAATGATAAAGATGAGTAGAAGAAAGAAGTCTGCTAAAGGATTCTAGGGTGTTGATTTCGTGTGACGATGAGCAGTCCTCCACGCTAATAAAGGATGTGTGATCGTCTACACATCATCTGTCAATCACATACAGAAAAGCTATCAGGGTGGTGCATACACTTCTTAAAAGCTAAAACGATGCTAAAAAAAGAGTTTCCTTTTTAAGATATGTGTATTCTTCCTTATTAAAGTAAAAGGAGCCTTCTAAATTGAAAGGGGCCTTTAAAACTAAAAAGGGCCTTCTAAACTAAAAGGGACCTTTTAAATTAAGAGGGCCTTCCTTAAAAGAACATATTATAAGGAGCTTGCTAATATCTGCAAAGAGAAGTAGCAAAAAGTCTTCATACAGAATTAATATCAGATAATCTGTTGGGTCCGTGTTTTGTGTAACGGGGCGAACTAGGCCCAGCGTACTCCGAGTTGGCACGTGACCACAACCTTCAAAGGTATTGTCCTCTTTGGTACTCTAACTCGAGACCTCAAGGTTTTGTTGCATTTAAATGCACCCCTCTTACCATTGAGCTAAGTTGGTTGTGGTCGCGTGCTAACTTGGGGTACGCTGGGCCTAATTTGGATCCGTGTTTTGTGTACCAGGGCGAACTAGGCCCAACGTACCCTAAGTTGGAACGTGTCCACAACTTTCAAAGGTATTGTCCTCTTTGGTATTCAAGCTTGAGACCTCAAAGTTTTGTTGCATTTAAATGCACGCCTCTTACCATTGAGCTAAGTACGCTGGGCCTAGTTTGCCCCGGTACACAAAACACAGACCCAACATAATCTGCATATACCAAGCTCTTTTCTTAACACACAAAATCTATCTTCAGAAAGTGGCTTAGTAAAGATATCATCTACTTGATTTTCAGTTTTAATATGTAAAAGATCAATGGTTCCTCCTAAAACATGATCTTTAAGAAAATGGTGTTTGATTTCTATATGCTTATTCCTATAATGATGCACAGGATTTTTAGAAAGATTTATTGTACTTATATTGTCACATAGTATAGGAATATGATCAAAGTTTATAGAAAAATCCTGGAGTTGATGTTTCATCCAGAGGATTTAAGTGCAACAGCTAGCAGTTGCTATACACTTTAGTTTTCAAAAGCACTGTGTAATTATGTTTCTTGCAAGAAATTGGCAGTGACCACTTGTGCTTTTCCTATCAAATTTATCACTTACATAATCTACATCACAAAAGCCAACTATATTAAAAGGATAAGTTTTTGGATACCATATAATCCAAAGTTCATAGTTTAACAAAAATAGCGAAAGATCATCTTGACTCCTTGAAGATGGCTCTCTTTTGGATTTGATTAAAAGTGTATGCAAAGACACACACTAAGCATAATATCTGATCTTCAGCTTGTGAAATAGACTTGCCTTCTTCATCCTTATCAAGTTTAGTTCTAGAAAACATAGGAGTACCCATCAGTTTGACATTCTCAAAATGATATTTCTTGATGAGTTCCTTTGTCTATTTGTATTAACTAATGAATATTCCTTTTTCTGTTTGTCTAATTTACAATATAAGAAAGAAAGATATTATGTCATCAAAGCTAAAAATTCTTCACAAAAAGATTAATTAGTAGCACCAAATATTATGTCATCAACATATATTTTCACTATGAGTAAATCGTTCTCCGTTTCTTTTAATAAATAAGGTTTTATCTACCTTTCCTCTTTTGAAGTTATTCTTAAGAAAAAAGTTACTTATCCTCTCATACCAAGCTCGAGAAACTTGCTTTAGATCGTATAGGACTTTAGTCAACTTCATCACGTAATTAGGATAGTTTTCATCTTCAAAACCTAGATATTTCTTAACAAACACTTCTTTATTGATATATCGATTTAAGAAGGCACTTATAACAATCATTTGGAATAATTTAAAGTTTCCATAGCATAAAAAAGCAAGTAAATTCTAATTGATTCTAATCTATCAACAAGTGCTTAAGTTTGATCAAAATCAACACCTTCCTATTAATTATAACCTTGAGCTACAAGTCTGACTTTGTTTTTTTACCACCATACCATTTTCATCAAATTTGTTTCGCAATACCTAACGAGTTCCAATGGTTGATTTGTTTGGTGGACAAGATACTAGATTCCAAACTTTGTTTTTGTGAAACTAATTTAGTTCGTCTTTTATAGCTGAAACCTAATTTTTATCGATAAGAGCTTCGTCAATAATCTTTGGTTCTAATTGAGAGATGTGGGCAACATCATTATTTTTTAAGGAAGTTCTAGTTCTTAGATTTTCAGCTCCCAGAATATACTGATTTGTACCTTAACCTCTCCATTCTCTTGGTGTTCTTTGTATAGTCTCCTACTGAGATGAAGGAGCTTACTCTATCCTGGCTTTAGAAGGACCTTGTTGATCTTATAATTCCAAAGGTACTATAGGTGTTGCCTGAGTCTGCGATGTATTTTTAGGAGTCAAAGAATGCTCTTCATTAGTTGAATCAACTGTTGTTGTCGAGGTTAGTGCTTCATCAAATATTATGTGTATTGATTCTTTTATCTTTTATCTTTTTATTCTTTTGTTGTAAACTCTAAATATTTTACTAGTGATACTATATCCCAGAAAGATAGCAAATGCTCGAAAGTAAGCAATATTAGGTTTTCTTCCTTTCTACAACTCATTGGGGGTCTTTTTAGAATAAATCTTATAAGACACTGGTTAAGTATGTAACACGCAATAGATACAGCTTCTGCCCAGTAACCATAAAGTACACTACTTTTACATAGCATTGCCTTGGCCATATTAATGAGAGTCATGCTCTTTCTCTCGACAACCCCATTTTACTTAGGAAAATTATAAGATATCCTATTTTAATTATAGAAATCTTCGAATTCTCTGTAATTGAAATCTCCTCTATGATTGCTCCAAATAGACATAATGCAGTACTCTTTTTTAATCTAAAATTTTTCGCAAAACTTCTCAAACACTTCAAAAGTATCATCCTTATTTGATAAAAATAATCCCATGTAAATCTGGAATAATCATCTACTATAACAAAACTGTAATGTTTACAACTAAAGCATTGAGTCTAGTAGGACCAAAAAAATCCATATGTACAAATTCAAACGGTTGGTTAGTAGAAACAATGTTTTTAGGAAAAAAGCTACTTTTGATTTTTTTCCCTTTTAAATAAGCTTCACAAACTTGATTACTCCCAAAGTTCAAATTCGGTAGTTCTCTTACTAACTCATTTTTTGATAATTTTGATAGAATGCTCATATTAGCATGTCCAGATATTCTATATATGTTAGATAAATGATTCCTTTTTTAGAGAAAAAACATTTAACATTTTGTGAACACGTCTTCCAATTGAACACAATATATATTCCTATTTCTAGGACCAACAAAGATAATGTTGTTATGAAGATTATCAATAATTTCATAATGGGATGCATAGAAAGTAACTCTATAACCCTTGTCATATAATTAACTTATACGTAACAAGTTATATTTCAATCCATCCACAAAAAGAACATTATCAATAAAAGCAGAGTTAAAGTTACCAATTTTACCAATTCCAATGACTTTTGCTTTGTTTTTGTCAGGAAAGATAACATTACCTCCATTTTTCCTTTCAGGTTAGTAATTTGACCTTTCTGTCTCCAAACATACATCTAAGATAATTTCTTCATTTTTTGAAAGTTACAAGAATGACTAATATGACCATGTCTATCACAGTAATTGCATAAAATAGATGAATGAGAATTACTGTAATTTTTGCTATTTATTAGGTTCCTGCTATTTTGACCATGACCACTGCTGGATTTAACAAAGATAATCTTGTATGGCCTAATATTACTATTTTCATTATATCTTACTCCAACCTTATCAAAAACAACACTTTTACCATTCCCAATTAATGCATCAGGATTGTTCCTTCCATCAACAAAATTGGCAAGATCTTTTTCTAGAAAAACAACTTTCTTTTAACTATTTTACCTTACTAGAATACTTTCCAAGCAATTCATTCTCTAACTGACTTATCCTCTGTTCCAAGAATTCCTTTTAAGAGACTTTTTGCTTGTTTTCCTTTTCAAAGGACATAATTCTAGACAACATATTCTTATTCTCATAGATTTAATCCTATTCGTCTTCTCAACCTTTTTGAAATAATGCACTATTAATTTTTTATACTAATCATACATTTCATGATATACATCTCTGAATTCATCAATTTCAATATCAGAGTCAGAATAATATATCTCATCATCTCCTAATTCAACCATAAAGCAAACATTGCTGACTTCTTCAAGCTCTTCTTCTTCAAACTTTTCAAAATCTTCATCTGATCAGGCTGTAGTCATAGCCTACCTTCTGATTATGTTTTCTATTTTATCTTTTTAAAGAAGAGGACATTCTAGTCTTGTGTGTCCAAGCCTCTTGCAGCGATAACATATGATTTGATTGTTTTGTGTACTGTGACTATTGCTATTGTCTTTTGATAGAAACCTTTTATTTTCAGTTTTTTTTGTTTCCTTCTCTTTTCTTCATTAGTTTCTTTTTGTTGAAGCATGCATATTTTCTGACCATGAAATTGAATTCATCATCACCGTTTATTTGTAACTCAGTGTTAATTTCATCACCATTTGACGGATTTGATTCATCAACTGCTTTAATGCCATTCCTTTCCATATGAAGGTCCTTCATCTTGCCTAAGCTCGGTTTCATGGATCATCAAGTTTCATCTTAACGAGTCAAGTGAAATAGTGTTGAGATCCTTTTCAGATTATAGAGCTATCACCTTAGGTCTCCATTCTTTTGGCATTGAACTTAAAATCTTTGTTACAAGCTCATCATTGGGATATACTTTTCCTAAGTTCTTTAAGGATGTGATGACATTATTGAAATGTCTAAAGAATTCATCTATAGTTTCTCCCTGTTTTATGCAAATACTTTTGTATTGATGCACCAAAAGAATTATTCTATGTTTCTTTATCTCATTTGTTCCTTCCAAAGTAACTTGGAGTTTGTCCCATATTTCCTTTATTGTAGAAGAATAGAATATCTTTTCATGCTCTTTTGGAGATAGTGCATAGATTAGATAATATCTTGCTTTAGCATTTAGTTGTGCATTTCTTCTATCAGCATCAATCCATACTTCTATGTTATTAGTAGAAGGAGGCATGGCTCTAAATTTGATAGCCTGCTAGATTTTCATATCTACAGATTGAAGATAAATGGTCATTTTCTCTTTCCAATAAGAATAGTCATTTCTATTGAAATAAGAAGGCTTTGAGATAAATTGTCCTTTAAGGCTTGTCAAATTGTTTGCTATGATCTATTATTTGCTGTAAAACACAATAAATGTGAAATCTTTCTCTGATACCAAATGATAAAGCAAACACATGCAAGAGGGGGGTGAATTATGTGTAGAAAAAATTGCAAGGTACTTCAAATTGATAATATCTTGCTAAACAAAATAAATCCATCAACTTTTGAAAAGATCATGTTAACGTTGAAAACGAAAGGATCCTATTAATTGAAAGGAGCCTGCTAGCGCTTAAAAGGAAAGGAGCTTGTGAATCGATAGGAGCCTGCTAGCACTAAAAAAGAAAGGAGTATTTTAATCGATAGGTACCTGTTAATGCTCAAAACAAAAGGGACCTGTTAATTGTTTCAAAAATGAAAGGAACTTCTTGCAATATAAAAATAGAAGGATTCTATTGTAAAATCAAAGGAGCCCCTTGACAACACAAACTTATAATATGAAAAGTTAAAAGTTAGGAATAGAGAAAGAATGACACATTCGATTTGTACTGGTTCAGCTAATAACGAAACCTACTTCCAGTCCCTAATTATCCAACTTGAGTATTTTTACTATAAGAATCTAAGCATTAAATTTGATGAGCCTCTCTAAGCTCAGAAGTACATATTTTCAAGGTTCTTTAACCTTCCATACTAGTAATGTTTAACAAACCTCAACAAACTCTCAACAAAAGTGTATAAATG
Organism: Erythroxylum havanense; assembly: GCA_024752395.1. Taxonomy (NCBI): domain Eukaryota; kingdom Viridiplantae; phylum Streptophyta; class Magnoliopsida; order Malpighiales; family Erythroxylaceae; genus Erythroxylum; species Erythroxylum havanense. The sequence continues at coordinate 32,121,130 of JANTNU010000003.1, forward strand.
GTTTAATGGTCTCTCTCAATAGAGTGATTTCACTTCCTAAGGCACAAGGAGTTTGATATAGATATGAGTTTCAAAAATATTAATATCACTGAAGTATTTCACAAATCAGTATATCTTGCGCAAATGCAGTGACTCTTCTTTAAGTAGCATTTTCTTTAACTAGTCATTACTTCATTTTAATTTTGAGTTGGCTTTGTATCTAATAAATCTTTGATATCATCTCCCTTGAAATCTTCCAATATTCAGACATTAAGCGAAAAGCTTTGTAAAAAATTCTGGAGCTAATTGTCCGAATTAGTAAGATCGTTTTGTGGAATCATTTCTAATAAGTTAAGTTCATTAAAAAACTTCCTTCAAGAACGAAGACATTTTTCTTATGATTTTATTTCCTTTTAAGAATTATGTTGTTACCGATAAAAAGAAATAACTCTTATTTGAATTTTGAAATATTATATAGTTATTATTAAAATTATTAATAATGAACCTTGAGCTAATAACCTTAAGATGCTTTTAAATAATTTTAAATAAATAAAATAGTAAATAAGATCCGTATCTTTCCTAATATTTAAATTCTGGGTCATTCTAAAAAAAGGAAAGGTTAAGTTGTATGCGTTCAAGAAAAAAAAAAAACATGATACCTAAATTGTTCATTTGTAAGCATTCTAAATTAACACGCACATTCCATCGCACTTGTCTAATTAGCAGTGACTTCTTTATATAACCATCCTAACAAGAAAGGAAATGCGATGCGACTTCTAGCATCTCTGTCCACAAGTAGTGATACAAAACTCAGTTATGTTCTAGGATAGGGTTGAACTTCAACCTCATTTCCTATATACAAAACTCAGTTATGTTCTAGGATAGGGTTGAACTTCAACCTCATTTCCTATATACAAAACTCAGTTATGTTCTAGGATAGGGTTTAACTTCAACCTCATTTCCTATATACAAAACTCAGTTATGTTCTAGGTAGGGTTTAATTGTTTTACGTACCAACTTGTTTACAACAATTAAATAATAAATCGATCGGAACTCCAGCTAGACACAGGACATCCATTTTCCTGTATTAAATGACTAAATGGTTCCCAAACCCTCCGCTTCTTCAGCTTTGAGACTACAAGATCAGAACCCAAGGATTAACTATACATGTACCGTCACACACGTGAACGTCTATATATATTCACCTCAGTTCATAACGAGTTAAACCCACACAAGTTTCAAACGTTTCTTTCGATTTCCTCCATACCATAAAAAGATGAGGAACAATCATTCTGAAAGCTTCCTCATGTTCATTTTCTTTGTCTCCCTGTCCATGAAAATGGCCATAGCGCAGGATAGCACAACAATTCCGGTGAATGTAGGAGTCATTCTGAACCTTGACGTTGGATTCGATAAGATGGTGTTGAGCTGTATTAACATGTCTATTTCTGACTTCTACTCCGCTCATGGTGATCGATATAAAACCAGGGTGGTTCTCGCCGCCAGAAACTCCAGGCAGGATGTTGTCGGAGCAGCTGCCGCAGGTTTAACTCCATTCTGACTCTTTTCCATTGCTTCCGTTATCCGTTTTTTGTTGCTTTTTTGCTCTTTCTCGTTTGGTAATATAGCTTTTTAGTTTTTTTTTTCTTTTTTGGTAATATAGCTTTGATGCAAGAATAATTGGCAGTTGTTTTGTGTTGGATATTTTGCAGAAGGAGCCTGATGAATTATCTGAACATATAATTTGTTTGACGACTTTATGTTTCTTCTGTTTAAACAATATCATCTTCTAAAGGTCTTTTTGTTTAGATACAAAAGCTTCTTTTTGTTTAAATACAAAAGCTTACTTACCTCTGTGAAAAGTATGACCAACCTAGCTAGTATAGCAAAATACCTTTTACTGTTCAGCATCGTTGTAGGTTCTCCATGGTTGATCGTGACTTCACATACCTCGCCGTTTCGTGTAGGTAATGAAGTAGCCAGAGGAATAACTCCTCGAAACCTCAATATGAAAACAGTAGTGAACATGGTATGGCTTTTTTGTTAGAGCTTGTTTAGCGTTTTAATATCTATGATAATATAACTAAATGTAGGAAAGATTGCGCTATTTTCAATTAATGTTTTTTAAAAAAGTAGTTTTCATTTAATATATTTAATGTACAAGGGGTTCACTAATAGAATGGTTGGTGGGTCAACTATATGTTCTAGTAAAACTGTATCAAGTTCGTAACCTTGAACTGTAAGTTTTCTATTTGACTTAAATTCAATATAGACATATCTTCATTCTTTCTTTCAGAAAGAAAATTAAAATATAGCAACTTTTGTGTTCCAACTGAACAATTTGGTAACCTCAACAAAGAAGGAAAACTGAATGAATTTTTATTAATTCAGTTGTTGTGTATATATACATCATCATTCTTCAGCTAGCTCACCTATCTAACTTCAGCTAACTGTACAACAAACCCCACCCCGATGACTAATCAATCTCAACTTGACACTAATGTTCTTGAACTAAGGAGTTGCTAATGATTTAGTAAAAAAATCAACAACTTGCTCATGCGTTCGAATATATCTAGGAGTAATAAATCATTCCTTAAACTTTTGTCTCACAATATGGTAATCAATCTCTAAGTTCTTAGTCCTTTCGTAAAACACTGGGTTGGCTGTGATATGAATAACAGACTGGTTATCACACCAAAGATCAATCGGAAGTTGGATGATTATTCTGAAATCTTTGAGCAAATAAATAAGCCATTGAAGCTCACACACATCAGTACCCATACTTCTATATTCTGCCTCACAACTAGACCTTGACATAGTATTTTCTTTTTTACTCTTCCAACTGATCAAGGAACTCCCCAAAAATACGCAATAGCCACTCACTGATTTCCTAGAAATTGGACAAGATGCCCAATCCCTATCACAGTATCCTGTCATCTGCAAACTACTATCACTTCTATAGAACAATCATGTCTCCTTAGTTCTAGCAAAAAACCGCAAGACATGCATGACCCTGTCCTAGTGAGCTTGTGTTGGAAAATCCACAAACTAACTGAGTTGTTGCACATTGAAAGTTATGTCTGGTCTAGTCATATTCAGATATAACAACCTCCCAACTAGCCTTCTGTAGTCGTCTGCATCTTGGAATATCTCACTTTTCTCAGCAAACTTATGATTTCGAGGCAGTAGAGTTACAGTAGTAGTAGAGTCAACAAGTCCACAATCAGCTAGAATATCGATTAAGTACTTCCTCTAAGAAACAAAAATACCTTCAGGAGTTCTAGTGATTTCAATACCTAGAAAATACCTAGTATTTCTCAGATTTTTAATGGTAAAGATGGAGTGTAGAAATTTCTTCATAGCAATTATGTCTTCTTCACAAGTGCCTTCGATTAACACATCATCGATATAGACCAAGAGAGCAAGAAATCCACCTTTATTTTCCTTAGTGGACAAACAATGATCATTCACTGACTGAGAGAATCCATATTGTAAAATCTGAGTAGTAAACTCTGAGTTCCATTCCCTAGATGCTTGCTTCAAACCATACAAGGACCTCTTTAATCTACATATTTCTCCTTTTCTTGCTTTTGTGTTACCTTCTGGTGGAGCCAAATAAAACTCTTCCTTTAGATATCCATGCAAGAAGACGTTATTAATTTCTAACTGATGAATATACCAGTTTTTCATAGTTGCTAAATCAAGAAATGTTCTTACTGTGACTAACTTAGCAACATGTGAGAAGCTGTTAAAGAAGTCAACACCAGCTACTTGATTGTATCCCTTTGTCACTAATCTAGCCTTGTACCACCTCTCTACAGTCCCATCAGAATTAAACTTTACCTTGTAAACCCATTTTGATCCGATGACCTTATTCCCTTTTGGCATCTTGGTTATCTCCCAAGTCTGATTTTTTTTCAAGAGCTGATAACTCCTTATTCATAGCTTCTATCGATTTTGTGTACTGTACAACCTAGTTATAAGACTTTGGTTCTACAATTATATTGATATTAGCCATAAAAACTGCATAGCTTGGAGAAACTCCATAACCATCATCAGAAGTACTGTAATTTACATAGTCTTTCATCCATACTGGTAATCTCTTCTGCCTTGAACTCATTCTCAGTTGTAGTTCAGGCACAATTTCTTTATGCATAGTCTCTACTACTTCTTCAGTCATCTCTGGTTCATGTTCTGTATGTTCTTTTGCTAAATCAGTTGAAACTTCATGAACATGTTTATCCCCATCTTCCCCTGCATGATCAATAGTCTCAGCATATCGATTCATCTCCAAGTTGACATGATCAGCATCCTGCAAACTCAAAACTAGATCTGAAATGTCAGTAGCGTCGTATCTACTTTGTTCGGTTTCAGGAAAAGGAAACATTTTCTAATAAAAGATCACATCCCTTGAGTTGAACACCATATGATTTTCCAAGTCATACACTCTATATGCCGTCTGTCCTATAGCATATCCCACCATTACACATTTCTGTGCTCTTGCGTAAAGTTTGTCTTTCCTCGAAGTAGTGTTTGTAGCATAACACAGACAATAATGCTTATGCTCTAGCAACCTGCAATAGATTAAAACATAGCAACTTTTGTGTTCCAACTAAACAATTTGGTAATCGCAAGAAAGAAAGAAAACTGAATAAATTTTTATTAATTCAGTTGTTGCGTATACATGCATCATCATTCTTCAGGTAGCTCATCTATCTAACTTTAGCTAACTTTACAACTAACTAACTGTATACAACTAACATATTTACAGCTACTTAACTAGCTATCTTTCACACCAACTAGTTGCATGCTTAGTGGTCCAAAGACGAAAACTCCAAAAATTGTTGCCTCACGTTTTGAACAAAGTAATTTCTGGACTAACTACTAGTGGTGCTAAGAGATCTTTGCATAGTGATTAGAAAGAGGAATTAGGTTCAGTTTTGCGCTTACCTACCAAGCTCTTAGAAACAGCAGGCTATAGGAGTTGTAGAATGGAAATGATTGGATGCAAACAAAACGTTGACTGATTGCCACCGTGATATGTAGGACAAAGTATAAACTTGTTTTTTCTACAGAAAAACACGGCATTATTTGATGATCAACAATTTCTTTTCATAATTAGCGGATAACACTTCATATAAGTAATTAGAATGTCATAGATAAGTTACCTAGAGGCATCAAATTAATTTTGCAAGAGAATTATGAAATGATATATTTATGACATAACAGTTAAAAAAAGTTCCCTTACATTTACATTTCAAGCATCAATTACTTGTTAATTTAGCATTTTGCTAAAGACTAACATATTCTAAATTCGACAAATTCCTACGTTAAACAGGTTTACTTATAACTTGAAGCTATTTTAAGAGTTAAAAATCACATTGCAAAGTTGTTAATGGCAGGCCTAGATTTGATAAAAAATGTGGAAGTGGAGGCAATCCTAGGACCACCAACATCTATGCAGGCCAATTTTGTAATTGACATGGGAGCAAAAGCTCAGGTCCCCATTATTTCATTTACTGCTTCAAGTCCTTCGCTGAGCTCTCTCAGGAGTCCCTTTTTTCTTCAAGCCACACAGAACGATGCAACTCAGGTGAAAGCAATACGTGACATAGTCAAAGCTTTTCGATGGAGAGAAGTAGTACCTGTGTACGTTGACAACGAATTTGGTGGTGGAATCATACCTTTTTTAACTGATGCTTTGCAAGCAGTTGATGTTCGTGTCCCTTACCGAAGTGCCATTTCTCCGATGGCTACCGACGATGAACTTGGTGAAGAGCTTTATAAGTTAATGGCTATGCAGACTAGAGTTTTTATTGTGCACATGTCACCGTCTCTTGGTTCTCGTCTTTTCATCAAAGCTGATGAAGTTGGAATGATGGGTTCTGGATGTGTTTGGATTATCACTGATGGGTTGGCTGATTTTTGGAGTTCCATGAATTCTTCAGTAGTTGATTCCATGCAAGGTGCGTTAGGAGTGAAACCTTATGTTCCCAAAACGAAAGAGTTAACAAGTTTTCGGAATCGGTTTAAAAGGAAATTCGTGCAGGATAATCCTAATATAGTGGATGCCGATTTAAATGTTTATGGTTTATGGGCCTATGATGCTATAACTGCATTGGCAATGGCTGTTGAGAAAGCTGGAACTATTAACTTAGGCCTACAAAAGCCTAATGTTTCCAGTAATTCAACTGATCTTGAAAATTTGGGGGTCTCTCTGTCTGGTCTGAACCTTCTTCAAGCATTGTCAGCTACTAGTTTCAAAGGCCTCTCAGGAAATTTCAGCTTCGTCAATGGACAGCTAAAGCCATCGCCTTACGAGATAATCAATGTGAATGGAGATGAAGCTAGAGGGATTGGATTTTGGACAGTAGAGAATGGACTTATCAGAAAGTTGAATACACCAACAAACAACACTACAAGTACATATTCTACATCCAATTCCAGTCTTGCTCCTATCATATGGCCAGGAGAAACAACTTATATACCCAAGGGTTGGGAGATTCCCACAAATGGGAAAAGGTTAAGAATAGGAGTACCCGTGCATATTGGCTTCGCTGAATTTGTAAAGGTGAGAAAAGACCCTATTACCAACTCCTCCATTGTTGAAGGTTACTGCACCGACGTTTTTGAAGCTACAGTGAAATTGCTGCCTTATGCTTTGCCATTCGACTACTTCCCTTTCGAGCTCCCTGATGGTAGAAGTGCTGGAACTGCCAATGATCTGGTGTATCAAGTATACTTAGGGGTAGATCACAGGAACTCCACAATATTTTATTTTGATATTTAATTGAAATGTCAAATATTTAGGCTTTGGCTACATATTTCATTTCTTTCTCTAATAGCATTTTTCACGTTTGAGTGTTACCAACAGAATTATGATGCTGTAGTGGGAGATACAACAATCAGATTAAACAGGTCCAATTATGTCGACTTTACACTCCCATACACAGAGTCTGGAGTATCAATGGTCGTGCCAGTCAAAGATATTAACAATAAAAATGCGTGGATTTTCTTAAAGCCTTTGACTTGGGATCTTTGGTTCGCTTCCTTTTGCTTCTTTGTGCTCATTGGATTCGTGATTTGGGTTCTTGAACACAGAATTAATGAAGAATTTCGAGGGCCACTTTATTTTCAAGTGGGCACTAGTTTCTGGTTTTCCTTCTCCACCATGGTTTTCGCACACAGTAATGTCCCCAAATCTTTGAGATAATTTAGAAATTATATCAAAATTAATGCTGTTTATCTTAACTTATTTATCACTCCAAGTATTATATAATGATATCTTGAGCTTTGTCATTTCCGATTGTTATACAGAGGAGAGACTCGTTAGCAATTTGGCAAGATTCGTGATAGTAATATGGTGTTTCGTTGTGTTGATTCTGACACAAAGTTACACAGCCAGTTTAACAAGTCTTCTAACTGTCCAAAAGCTCCAGCCCGCAGTTACTGATGTGAAGGAGCTTATCAGGAATGGTGCTTACGTTGGCTACCACGGGGGCTCTTTTGTTTTGGGACTCTTGAAAAACCTAGGTTTCGATGAATCCAAACTCTTGGCTTACAATACTGTGGAGGAATTGGACGCATTGTTTACTGAAGGAAGTGGCAATGGTGGAATAGCTGCAGCATTCGACGAATTACCGTACATAAAATTGTTTCTAGCAAAGTATTGCTCCAAATATACGACCGTGGAGCCCACATTTAAAACCGATGGCTTTGGCTTTGTAAGTTCAATTCGCTCTCTCATTGTGTTTATTTGCTGATATTGGGTTGGTTTGCTTTTTGATCTATGTATCATTATTTCAGGTGTTTCCAAAGGGTTCCCCACTAGTAGGTGATGTTTCTAGGGCAATTTTAGGTGTGACCGAAGGAGAAACAATGAAGGAATTAGAAGAGGAATGGTTTGGCAAAGAAGCAAGTTGTCCTGATCCAAGCACCTCTCTTTCTTCCAACAGCCTCGGTATCGAAAGTTTTTGGGGTCTTTTCTTGATTACCGGAGGAATTGCAGTTTTAGCTCTCCTAATATACTTGGTCGTGTTTATCTACGAACAATGGGATGTTATAATATCACCTGATTACAAGTCGTCAAGACAAAGAGCTGTTGCATTGTTCTGGAACTTCTACAACAGGGACTTGTCTGCGCATACTATAAGAAGAAATGAAGTGAATGATCAACAAATTCAACTTAATGAACCTGAAGTTGGTGAACCAAGTCCATCGGCATATTCTGTCCAAACGGAATTTCTTGGTGAGCAGGATAGAGTTTCTTCAGAGAACGACGATCGGAATTCAAATGATCAACAACCACTTCAAGAGACATTATTGAACTCGCCGGCCATTCAAAATCATGAAAGACCAAGAGTTACTGAAATAATGCAAGATTGAATACTGCATTGGATGACACCATACAGGACGTCCATAGCATTAAACGTTGCATAGGAGTTGATGACCTTATAATGATGATGTTCTTTTGATTAAATAATTATTTTAGTAAAGTTTATGATACCTGTATTTGCTTAAACTGGTCATGACGAAAGTAGAAAGGATGTTAAACACGTGACTTTGAAGCCCTCAAACTAGCTGTTACTGAAGTTAGAAACAACCTAACTAGTAGATTTTCTAAGTTAGTGCTTAGCTGATTTTCAGCAAAGTTGTTGCTTTGTTTTAGCAAGTTGTTGCAGATTTTTTACTTTGACAGTGAAGACTCCTACATGTATAAATTAAGTTCATTGCTGTTGAGATGAGTTGTCTTGGGTAGCCTAAAGTGTTGAAGAAGAACAGAACAAAGAAGTGCAGGAAAAACTGCAGAAGATGAGGATTCCAGTTAGTTACTTAGCAGGAAGTAACCAAGCACGAAGTAACCAGAAGTACAGAGTTAAAGAACCAGCAAAAGTCTGAAGCAAATTAATCAAGTTTAGTTAGAGCTAATCAAATGCATGAAACTGAAGCTTTCCATACCTGACAATCTGATTTGGAGCATCAGTTTTTTTCCATAAAGAATCAAGTAGCAACAGCAAATATCAGACCTCATTTTTGCAAAAGCCAATCTGATCACTTTTGTGTTTTGTCAAATGAAGAAACTTTTGTCCAGCAAGTTTTAAATGTCTTACAAATGTCAGATTCAGTTACAAATAGGACAAAGAGAATTGCTTTTATGTTTTTTTTTTACAAAATCAGAAAAGGTTGTACTAGCCTAGTCATTACCCATCAGATTATGCGTTTGTTCTCTAGTTTCTAGTTATTTCTGTCCAGCAAAAAGTTGTAGAGCTAATATATAAACTCATTATCCTCCTTATTTTCGTAGATGCAGTAGAGATGTAGAAGAGAATAGAAGTAAGTAGAAAAGTAGAAGTAAGTAGAGATGTAGATGTAGAGTTAGAAGAGTAGAAGAAGGTGAAAAAGTAAATTACAGCAGCGTTGAAGACAAAGTACACAGTCAAGAACAGAGGAGGAGTTTAGAAGAGTGTTGCAGTAGAGTTATCTCTTGAGCAGCTGAAAGTGTTCAATCATTTTCCTCAACCAACATTCAAGTTCGACAGATTGCTAGCTGAAGGAGCTTTCTTCAATCCTTGGAGGGAGCAACTTTCAAGAGAAGTTAAGCAGCTACTTTTGCTTTCCTACTGCCAAGCTATAACATTCTATCTCCTCCTCAAGTCAGAAGGGCTTCCAGTTCATGATCACCCCATTATAGGTCGGCTTGCGGAGATCAAAGGCTTATTAGATAAGGTTTGTGCTTTCTGACCAACTGTCTCTATTTGTTTTCCTCATTGAATCTGAACTTGAACACAATCAACTCTCTTTATTGAAGCTCCTAAGCTTTCTTATAAAATGGAAAAGGAAAAACAGTATGTTCACTCTATCCCATGTATATAGGATAAAAAAGCACTCAAGTAATATATTCTGGTTTGCTTTTTTTTGGATTAAATGATCATTTTATGATTTTCTTTTCATTAAGTATAGGTACACTAAGGACGAAGGGATGGACGACCACGAAATCATCCCATCCATCCATTTTATCTAATGGTTATTTTGATTTTGAACCTTTCCTCAACCAGATCTCACACAACCTTTGCTATTTTCAATCCACACTTTTGAATGTTCTATCTTTAGGCATTGATAGAGCCCTTTACTCTTCAACCGACACTCTCGAATGTTCTACTTTTAAAGCATTAGCATAGCTCTTTCTCTCTCCTCCTCCCCCGGCTTGGTCTCAATTGACGATTCTCAGTTTAACGATCTTATTTATTTTCTTTTAATTTTTATTATTATTCGATTCTTGTTTTTTTCTTTTAAAAATTTATTGACGATCAACGACAACACAGAAAATCTTGTTCTCTCTTAACAATGTCCAACTTGCATCTTTTTTGGTTGACAATGAAAATTGCATGTTGATTATTATTAAAGGCTAAATCTTTCTGTCTGTTATTTTCTTTTGATGGTTTTAGTGAGCCAGAGAAAATTTGAAGATTATTAAGAAGATTAAAGAAATTGAGGCTGAGATGGGGTTTTTGTGAGCTAGAGAAAATTTGGATCTAATGGTTATTTTGATTTTAAACCTTTCCTCAACCAGATCTCACACAACCTTTGCTATTTTGAGCCCACACTCTCGAATGTTCTATCTTTACGCACTAATAGAGCCCTTTACTCTTCAACCAACACTCTCGAATGTTCTACTTTTAAAGCATCCGCATAGCTCTTTCTCTCTCCTTCTTGTCCGGCTTCGTCTTCGGTGATGATTCTCAGTTTAACGATCTTATTTATTTTCTTTTAATTGTTATTATTATTCGATTCTTGCTTTTTCTTTTAAAAATTTATTGACGATCAACGACAACACATAAACATATCCTCTTCAAGTGTATTTAGGAGTTAAGATAGCCAAGCTGAAAACTCAACTGCTAGGGCCTCGTAAGGTATGCGTTCGTTCATCTTTACCAAATCTTGTTCTCTCTTAACAATGTCCAACTTGCATATGTTTTGGTCGACAATAAAAATTGCATGTTGATTATTGTTAAACGCTGAATGTTTTTGTCTGTTATTTTCTTTGGATGGTTTTAGTGAGTTAGAGAAAATTTGGAGATTATTAAGAAGATTAAAGAAATTGAGGCTGAGATCGGTTTTAGTGAGCTGGAGAAAATTTGGAGATTATTAAGAAGATTAAAGAAATTAAGGCCGAGATAGCTCGAACCTAGAAAAATAAAGCCACAGGTACTATATTTGTAGTACATTATTTTTATTTCTTGATCGATAACGTTGTTGAATATCATGCTTCAATCTAATATCGACTTCCTCTCCTTCTCCACCGTCGACTTATTCGGCCCCTCACCTTCCCCACCATTTGCCTTAACACATATTTCACCATCATCATCACCTCTAGTGTCACCTGCCTCATCTGCCACAACACTAGCCTCTTCCCTCACTCCTTCACCGTCCACTACACACTCCTTCACCATCCACCGCACCATCTCCCACCCTCAAGTGGAAACCATGATGCTCTTCCTCAGACATCCATCATTATCTAAGGTTTCATAAAATTGGGGACAGAGAAATTTGAGACCTTCTCTCTCCGATCTCTCTCCCTCGCATGTTGCTCATCCCATCGTCTCCCACTGGCTCTACCCTACCACCACACTTCCTCCTCGACAACACAAGGTTGTTTGCTACATTCTTCATACGTTTTGTTGTAGCATTGTTGTGCTTGAATTTGATGAAAGTTATTAGTATGATTCATTCTTGTTTTTGTTTTTGTATTACTACAAACATAAATAAAATGTTGTTTTCGGACCGTTACGCTTCATGATTACCGATTTAATTAAGTATATTAACTATATGTATAATTGTTAGGTATTTTTCCTTCTATTTTAAGACGAAAAATTCATCTGTTTGCCATTGATGGGTATGCTTATTTTCTGTTCTTTGAGATAAGTCAAGAGTAGAGTTCAGGTCTTAGAAATTAGCAAAATTTGACATCAAATGGCGCAAATGGTAAGAGCAATCGTCGACTAAATCCAAAGGCAGTAAATTCGCGTAGTAAGTAGCAACTTTTACCATGTTCTTCTTTCTCCTTCTTCTTTGGCCACATCCCTTCTCATGGTATGCTTTGTTTACATTCTCCTTCCCATTTATATATTAACAGTTCATCTTGCTTACCTGTTTCTTAGTATTTGGTCAGAATCTTATCAGACACTAGAGCTCAAAACAGAGACATTCATCATTATCTAGGGTTTTCATAACATTGGGTATTTTTCCTTCTATTTTAAGACAAAAAAATAATCTGCTTACCATTGATGGGTATGCTTATTTTATGTTCTTTGAGATAAGTCAGGAGTAGAGTTCAGGTCTTAAAAATTGGCAAAATTTGACATCAAATGGCACAAATGGTAAGAGCAATCATTGACTAAATCTAAAGGCAGTAAATTCGTGAAGTAAGTAGCAACTTTTACCATGTTCTTCTTTCTCCTCCTTTAGCCCCATCCCATCTCATGATATGTTCTGTTTCTGATTTCCTTCTCGTTTATATATTAACAGTTCATCTTACTTGTTTTTATTATTTCACTAGAATCTTATCAAAGACTGGTGCTCAAGGTTTAAGTCCAGATGGTGGAATTCCTACTCCTAGCTGGGATGCCTTGGCTGACATTGATGTTGTTGGAGGGTGATAAGACTTGATTTTGTACCACGTATAGTAGACCAACTATTTAATGAGGCTTCAAATAATGATATTGAATGTAAAGTGTTCTGTTTCATTCTTGTATCCATTTGTTTGAATAATTACCAGCTGCCTATTATCTTGGACGTCCCTTGTAGGTGCTTTTATTCGATATCCATATGGAGAAATCGTTTGACTGATTTATGAGTTTTCCCTTTTTTGATGAGGTTGTAAAAATAGCTATTTATGTTTTAAGTAGTATGATATATTATTTTTAGTAAGCTTGCGACCTCAGATTAGATCCTTTCTGGTTCCCAAATTAGTTCCTTTCATCTAGCAACTTTTCACAACACCTTACATTGTTGTATATTGGCACTTCACGTAGTTTGTTTCTCTCATAAATGTTCATGTAACTTGTAAGGCTCTTATGGTGGTTTGTGACTGTGTTATCTTTTACCTTGAAGTCCATGCACGAAGATCGCAAGCTTTGAAAGCTCTTACTTATTCTCCTTCAAACAACACCGATATTACATCTTCCAGATTGTATGAGAACATATTTCGCATTCCTCATAAGGTATTGATATGAACATTGAAGAATAATTGAGTGAGAAGATGAAGTGAGAAAATGCAGTACTATAAATGACGATTACAAATGTTGAGAGTAATTGAGTGGGAAGATGCAGTATTATAAATGACCATTTAAAGATGCAGTACTATAAATGACTTAATAGGTGATAAAGTAGATAATAAAGATTAGATTACTTGATATAAATGTTAAGACTAAGATGTTGAGACTAATCAAGTGAGAAATGACTAAATATAAATTCTGGTTGGTCTCATCGGTGCAGTGCAGTCTACTGTTAAAGTATGTCCTTCGTTTATCATATTTATGTCCTCCATTTATCATGTTTTCAATGGTTTCTTGGGGAGAACAAATGCAAGTCAAATAAGTAATACCTTCTTGGATGAAATGAGAAGCCATCTCTTCGGTCAAATTTTGACAGGTCTGAATAACGTCACTTTAAAATTCATTTAATTGGGCCACTTTTTCTTCCTTGTTACGATGCAGGTGTCTACAATCAACTAGATAACAAGCTTTCTACTAGAAGAGCTCGCTACCATTCGATTGTTTCAGGAGAACACTCCCTCCATTGTTTATATGACTATTCTCGCTGTTAGGTTTGTGTTTGAAGTTTCAATAGTTGCAAGTTCGAGATTTTGATTTGTTTCTTTTAAGCTGACTTGCTTATTTTTGGTTATAGACAAGATGACTTTCCTTTAGACATCTTGGAGGTGCCGTAAGGATCTGGATCAGGTTTCGTATGGGATAAAGCTGGCCACGTTGTCACTAGTTATCAT
>JANTNU010000003.1:32162908-32179527 GCA_024752395.1 Erythroxylum havanense
GGAGATTTAATTTAGCTATCAATCACCTACTTGTTATCCCACATGTTTTACGCCAGTTGTTCAAACAATCCCAATCATATTAAGAAAACTAGTGAAAGACTTTCATCGAACACTTCAAAGGAAAAATGTTTAATGACTTACCTCCACCATGCAAACCCAAATTAACTACTGTAACACAACGCAAATCAAAATGCACTACATATAATAAAAACAAACGCAATAACACTCTCAAAACTAGATTAACCGTCAAACACAACTTACCTCCACCAATGGTAGACACCGGCACTCCGACAGCAGCACTCCAAGAAGACAGCAACACTCCGACAACCCACGCAAACTTCAGCAATGAGAACACAAATCAATGGTCCAAGGTGGCTCGAGAGAGAGGGAAAATGCGACAGCAGCAGGCGGGACTGACGAAAAATGACTTAGGAATGGAGGGGAACGACGTCGATTGGGGAAGGTGGGACTCGGTAGTCAAATTAAAACGATATCGTTTGGCCTTTAAACTAAATGGTGTCATCTTGCTCGACGAAGAACTCAAACCAACAGGTCAGCCTTCCGCGACGTTTCCTCTACAAAAACGTCAAGGATTATTTTTCTTGATGTTTTCCTGCTAAAACGACACAAAAGGTCTAACAAATCCGCGACGTTATTGCAAAACATCGTGGAAACTCAGTAGTTTTCATGATGTTTTAAAAACACCACGAAAACTACGAACAATTCGCGACATTTTTTTGAGAAAAACGTCACGAATTGCCCTTAATTGTTGTAGTGAATTTTGGAACATATATACTATATTAATTGATCAAACACAAGATGTGAAAGAATTTGACAACAAAAATAACAACGAAAGCAAGGAAATCGTTTATCTTATGCTTCAATTTTCCTACTTATGTTTGTCAATTTATATAGCATGATAATTACATTGAGATAATTGCAGTGACCACTTAAAGCTATGGACATGATGCCTTCATCTGATACTATATTAAATTAAATGGTGGTTATAAGATGTATTATTGTGGTTTAGAAGTCTCATTAAAAACTTTATGAACTGATAATAACCTAAGAAGGAGATTTTATTAAAGCTTAAAACATCTCGTAAGTTAATTTTTTAATAAGGTAAAATTATTAGTATATATGTTTAATATTTATCTCAGTAATTATTAAATTTCTTTTAGGTTAGAAGATGTGATTTTTTAACTAGTATAATGACAAATTTAGTAAGAGAGTTGTTGAAGTAATTTATATAAAAATTAAAGAAAGGAGTACATATGTTAAAGAAAGAGGCATAAACAACCACATTTGAATCATATACAACATTGGAAATTAAGGATCAAATAAAGCTAATAAAAGAAAACATTATTTTGTTGATAAAAGAGAAAAATGAGTTGAGATTTATTTTACTGATTATCATAATAGGGTTTTTTGTGCTTAATGTGAGTGTTATAATATGATTTGTTGAGGGAAAATAAAACTAAATTATAATATTTAAAAAAAAACTTGAATTCTGATGAATGAAAAACACTTCGGCTAATTATCATTTATCTTTATTATTTAGTTATTCGTAAAGATGCCTTAATGGCAATTCAAACTCAAAAAGCGTATACAAGATGATAGGACATGTAGAAGAACATGGTATTTAATTAATATTTGTAATAATCATCAAGAAGTATATTTTGTAGTTTTATATCACAATAATCAAAGTAGTAAAGAAGTAAATAATTACACCATAACTTCTATCCATCTATATACAAAAGTGATTGGATCTATCTATCTATATACAAATAATCCATCTAGAAATTACCACTAACACCCATCTATCCATCGATATACAAAAGTGATTGGATCTACCTATCTATATAAAATAATCCATCTAGAAAGTACCACCAACACCCATCTATCCATCCATTTACAAAAGTGATTGGATCCATAAACAAAAGTTTCAACAACTAAAGTTCCAATAACACAGATAATGTTAATGTATAATATGAGAATCAACCACATTGTGTTGGACACCGATTGTTGGAACCCAACTCTTGCGAAAACATAAAACTAATCATGAAGCCTGAGCGTATTATCCGATAGGGTTATTTCCAAAAACCTTTATTAGACATCATCTCACAAGGGTGGCGTGCCCATGACAAGAAAACATCAAAACAAACTTATTACTCTAATGTTGGATCCTATTTCTGAAATCAAATTTCAACTCTTGCGGAAATATCATAAGACTCTCATATCTTTACTTCATCATACTCTTTAATAGATTACATATAACTAATTTTCATCATTCACATTTCAATATCCTCAAAACAAAAGGGTTTTACAAAGCTATAATGGCCTTTCAAGCCACATTACAACATAATCGCAAATATCAAAATACAAAAGTTACATGAACTACAAATTCTTGAAAAGTGACTAAAGCCTTGTGTTTTCCAAAACTAACTCAAAATGCAACATAAGCAAATTTGGAGTGATGCATTGACTCTCTTTCACTCCATCTCTTGCTCATCACTTGGAGGTGGGGACAGGAAGGGGGTGAGCTTGAAAGCTCGTGGGTAACATTTTATAATAAAAAAATAGGCAAAAACCTTTGAAACCATTTTACTTACCATAGAAAACTTCCATTGAGTCTATAAAACACATGTTTCTCAAAATTCTTGTCTTGTAAAGTAATCAAGATCACAAACAACACAATTTATACATTTTTCAACTTGTTCACAAATCATGAACACATAAGCACATCAAAATGGTTTGGGTGGATCCAAAACAGAACGTACTACACATTTTCCCTAAAGGTTCTGTGTAGCCGTAAACAGAATATACTAGTGCAATCCACATAATGGTTTTGCTTAGCCGTGAACTTATGAGAGTCCATGAAGGAGCTCCATGTCACTAGCGGATAGGCGAGAGAAGCCTTTAACTTGGTCAAAGTGCACGTGATTTAACTTAGGAGACCACCATAAATCCACGTAACATGTAATTCATGAACTGAAAACATTTTGCCCATATGGCATATTCTCATAAAAACTTGCTTTTCACATGCTTGACGTACATCTTGAAAACATGATTCATAAGCATGTTGGACCCCGAATGTTTCATAGAAGTTAGAACTAGTTGAAGGAAAATTTTTGGCAAGTAGCCATGAGAAAAGAGCAAATGAATGAAAATTCTTGAACCAAGAAATGATAGGCAAGGGTAAAGTAGCGAATGAGAAATGTGGATATATCCAAGTTTTGTTTTGGTGTTTCTGGTGGATACAAGATTTTGAAGTGAAAAGAATTAAGGTGAAAGTTAGAAGTAGAATTAAAACCAAAAATGAAGTTGCACTTGTGTAATAAGTTGGTGAGGAATATGTACACATGCGTACATTTTGTTATTGGTGTTCATGATTAGTCATGGACTATAAATTTTTTATGTGATATTGATTTGAAATGGAGTTGAGAATGAGGGGTAAATGAAGTAGGAAAGGTGATCTTAGTATGATCTCTGTTAAAAAAAGATTTTGAAACAAAATGAGTGTTAGATCTGGAAAATTGTTCAAGGAGTAAGTTTCAATCCTTTAGCCACAACTTCTTCTTTAGTTGTCCAAATGAGATGATTCTTGATTTGGATTAAACTAGAAACCTGTGGCTACATTTCTTAGGAAGACATCAAATTTAGATTCGATCTTTAAGAATCCCAAGTTTTCATGAAGTTAAGAACTGGGTGCAGTACAATGAATGAATGTAGAAAATTCATGTTCTATACTCGAGGGAAAATTTGGATTAATCTAAGCTGATTGAGGTTAGAATAGAGAAAGTGTGTCTATTAGTAAGTTGTAGATATTTTTTTTAGCTTTCCAGCAGTGTATAGCATAGAATTTTTGGACTTCTAGGCTAAAAGCCAGGATCCGTATGAGGGAGATGTGCAAGAGAGGAGCTATATCTTCTGTGTTTTTGCTTCTTCTGTGATGGCGTCATTGATGATGTCATATTCTTCTGTGTTTTGCTTCGTCTAAGTTTTGCTCCTTCTGTATTTTGTTCCTTCAGTGTTTCGCTTCTTCTGAGTTTTGTATCGTCTGGGTTTTGTATCCTCTACCTTTGTGTATCATCTGTGTTTTGTTCCTTCTATGTTTTATATCGTCTGTGCTTTGTATCGTCTGCCCTTTGTATCATCTCCTTTTGTATCTTTTGCCTTTTGCTATTGTCTGCCTTTTGCTATCATTTACCTTTTGCTATCGTCTGCCTTTTATATCTTCTGCCTTTTTCTATCTTCTGTCTTTTGCTATCGTCTGCCTTTTGTATCTTCTACCTTTTTTTATTGTTTACCTTTTTTCTATCGTCTGCCTTTTGCTATCGTCTGCCTTTTGTACGTTCTGCCTTTTGCTATCGTCTGTCTTTTGCTATCGTCTATCTTTTGTTGTCGTCTACCTTTCATATCTTCTGGCTTTTTCTATCGTCTGCCTTTTGTATCTTTTGGCTTTTTTTATCATCTGCTTTTTGCTATCGTCTGCCTTTTGCTATCGTCTGCCTTTTGTATCTTCTCCCTTTTTCTATCGTCTGCCTTTTGCTATCGTCTACCTTTTTCTATCATCTGCTTTTTGTTATCGTTTATGTTTTGTTATCGTCTGTGTTTTACTGACGTGTCATCTTCTATGTTTTGCTGACATGTCTTCTTCTGGGTTTTGTTCCTTCTGGGTTACTGTTCATAAATATCTTCTGAGTTACTGTTTATGAACTTCTTCTGTCTTTTGCTATCTTTTGTGTTTTGCCGATTTGCTTCTTCTGACTTTTGCATCTTCTGAGTTTTACTTCATATGCTTTTTGCTCCGTCTAAGTTTTTGCCTTTCTCTTCTTCTATTTTTTTTTCTTCTGTGTTTTGCTATCTTCTGTCGTTCGCTTCTTCTGTTTTTGCTTCGTTTGTGTTTTGCTATCTTTTGGGTTACTGTTCATCTTATATCTTCTTTTTCATTTTAATCCTTCAGAAGATAAAATTTGTCTTCAAGGTCTTCATGAAAGTTGTAGTGCTTGAAATCTTCTTTCAAACCATATAAAAGAAACCTAATACGATATCTGTAGGGAACGTTATAGAAAATTTCCCACTTCTTCTACCTTTTTCCATTCATCTACTTTTTTCGTTGGCTTCGTCAAATCCTATCGTCTGATTCTTTTTGACCCTTCAGATGATAAAAATCTGACCTCAAGATCTTCTTCAAAGTTGGAAGTTTCAAAGTTAAATGAAGTGATTCTTGAACTCTTGGATTCCTAACATTTTCTATTTGCGTCTCCGTTGAAGGTCATAGCTCTTGTTGTTGATTTGAAAAGGATGGAGTGAACCAAAGAAAGGATAACAATTGGATATTTTCCTAAGCATACTTTAATATTTTGATGATTTCTGGATCAGTAGATCTTCGAATAAGATGATTCTTGTTTCAACATAAACTAGATACACGGAGCTACAAATTGTATGAAGAAGTTGAGGTCAAATGCAGTTTTTAAGAGGTTTAAATTTCCGATAGGAGTTGTGCACAGTATGCTAATTTGGACAAGAGCAGTCCAAAAAGGTTTGAAGTGTATCTTTTGAATCACTGACCCAAGTGGAATGATTTTGGGTGTCATTGGAAACGTAAGATAATAGAGAAGATTCTTCTAGAGTAAAGTACTATGTCAGAATATTCAAGGGTGCTTTTGGCAAGACACTTACATGTAAAAGACATAAGACAAAAATAGAAGGGGCATAATAGGGAGAAGAAGTGTTGTCTTGCCTATAAATGGAAGGAAGCAGAAGAGAATAAGAGAAAGGAGAAAGAAAAAGAAAAAGGAAATGTCATAAAAAATAGAGAGAAATACAAAGAAAAGAATAGAAGGAGAGACAGAAGAGAAACCAAGCTAGGGTTTCAATTTCCTTAGCCTATAAGAGAGATTTTAAGGTTGTTCAAGAAGAGAAAAAGGTAGAGGAAGAAAAGAGCTTCTTGAGCCAAGGATCTCTTCATTCGGTGAAGAACCCAAAGGATCAAAGAGACCTATTTCTGTCATATTAGCTCATAGAGTACACATTAAAGATACAACAGAAAAGAGCCTTAGAGACCTCAGGTTGTTTGCAAAGAGAAGAGACATTCATTAGAACTCATTCTGAGAAAGCTTATAAGCAAGGAAATCAGGTGAGTTTCATGTTTATAATAGAAGTAATGAGCCTTAAATGTTTTCTATTAAATCAAAAGAGTAAAATGATTTCAAATTTCTTCAAAATTGTTGCATCTATTATTTTTTAAATGATCTAAGGAAATCTTTATATGTTCGATATATGCATTTGTTGATGAACTTCAAAATAAAGATAGAAATGCATTGAAACATTTTACGTCATGCCTTGAGAAAAATGTCATGGCATTTTGTATATTCGAAAAAGAAGAAAAAGTATGAGCATTTGATAAGACGATTTGAGCATGATTATGTGCTTCTGTCTGGGTGAGAGTGAAACCATTTTGTTCGTCACGTGCACGTTGACAAGAGCCTTCACCCGTTTGCCCACTTGTGACATATGAGCTCCAAAATGGACTCATTCTATTTATGGTGTAAACTTCGGTTTCACCATTATGTTTCCATGGAATCCTTAAGCCATTTGATTGTGCATTACATCTTTGAATTGTCAAGAATGTCGCATAATGGAGTGTTATGCTTTGATGGTTACATGTATATGTTATGTTATGTAATGGTGTTTCTTTTACTATGAATTTTTGAGAAACGCCTGTTTTGTTTAAACTCAATGAAAGCGTTTTTCAAATGATATGGAAGAATTTATTTTCAAAAGTTTTGCTTATCTTTCTTCTATTATAAGATGTTACCCACGAGCTTTCGAGCTCACACCCTTCTCTGTCCCCTCTTCAGGTGATAGTTAAGAAGATCAAGTGATCAAGAGAATAAGGAGGTTACTTCAAAATTCTACATATCTTGGAATTTAAGTTATCTTTGTGAAAATACAAGAATTTATAGTTCATGTAACTTTTGTAGTTTGAGATTTTCGGATTATGTTGTAATGAGGCTTGAAAAGCCATTATAGTTTTGTAAAACCCTTTTGTTTTGAGGGTATTGAATTGTAAATGATGGAAATTGTTGTATGAAATCTATTAAAGAGTATGATGAAGTAAAGATATGAGAGTCTTATGACTTTTCAGCAAGAGTTGGACTCCACATTCAGAGCTAGCGTCCAACATTAAGCTAGTAAGTTTGTTTCGATATTTGATGGTCATGGGCATGCCACCCTTGTGGGATGATGCCTAATAAGGGTTTTTGGAAATAACCCTACAGTAAAGATACGCTCATGTCTTCAGATATTTGCAAGAGGTTGAGTTCCGAAAACGGGTCCCAACATGTCTTCAGATATTAGAGTAAGAGTTAGGTTCCGGAAACAAGCGGGATCCAACAATTGTGGTATCAGAGCCCATTATTAGAATCTTACATGGGCATTTATGAAATAGGTGTCAAGTAGACTAGTGAGAAGAGGAAATGATATGTCAGAATGTGAGAAAAGGAAAGTTATGGATATTTAGCAATAAAAAATATGGCGTCGTTCGATATGTAGACATAGATCTAGTATAGGTAACTATGTTAGGGAATATGGTAACGTAAATTTTGATGTGAATACATACTTGAATATGATATGGATGTAAACATGTTATCATGGATTGTTTGAGGAAAATAGGGAGACAAGTAGCGAGGATGAGATTAAAGTGTACAAGTGGAATGCAATGAAACCAGAAATGTTGTGATCTTAAGAAGATGAAATTGGAACCAAATTGGTTGTGTGGTTATTGTAACAAGAGTTGCAATCCACCATAGGAATGTGTTAGTGGAATTGAGATCAGAATTTTATGATGAATATACTTCTATAATTGTGAATCAATTTCCATCATACATATGCAAGATGCAATGAAGGATAATTGGAAGATGAGATGAATGATAGCAACATATGTACAAGTTCAACTGGTTAAGTTGAATTATCATTGTGAGTACCTATCTGATGATGGGATCATCATCACAAGTGAGAAAATTGAACACTTATGTAATATATGTGTGGAGATGATATAGGAAACAATTCATGACTTAGTGGATATTTGTTAGCCAAAGTTTACATAGTTTAAAGTCTAAGAGGAACTAGGGAAACACCTCAAAGTGCTTATAATGATCAATTGAGGATAGATTGAGAATGTTGATGATGCTATAATAAGAAAAGAATTCGAAGATAAAGAGAAGAATATCATCTAGGATCAATGGAGATCAAAGTATCCATAATGTAAGATATAAATTTGTGAATGGTTAGAGATAAATATGGGGACAAAACGGGATGATCTGATGATACACACCTAAGCATATGCGATAGTAATTATGTCTGCTACTCCATTGCGTTTGGCAATTAGAATGTTGTGACCCTGCAAGAATGATGGGAATGGGTCTTCCAGAGGTATTAAGGATGGCTGCTAATGCGATGATGATAACAGTTAATTGATAAAAATTACATGAACAGTAAAGATGATAGTAGCAAGAAATCTTCTTTTGAAGAAGAATTTTATGGAATAAGGTTAAGCAGATCATATAGTATATATATTAAGAATAATCAATGAAAGAATAAATCAGAAATGATATTGGAGTCCTAATCCTGATGGAGACTCAAGCATAAGAGGTATAATAAACTACTGAGAATGTATGCATTTTTGTTTGATGTAAAGAATCCAACTATATGAGTGGATTTATGAATATGAAGTGGCATTAAGTATAAGAGACACAAATAAGATTTGATGAATGTGTTACTAACACAGAAAGTTGAGTTTGCAAATCAATTGAAATGTGTGGAGAAATTAGTATGATTGAGCAAACAACAGAATAATTTAGTATGAAATCAGAGGAAAAAGAATGAATTGAGAAAAGCATTCAAGGAAGGAAGTCATTTGGGGAAATTGAAAATAACGTGAGAAATGAGGAATCAATTATTTAAGGAATTATGGGAACTAATCAGGGGCAAATGGAACTTTGGAAACATTTGTTCGAGTTAACAAATTCCTCGACAGTATTATGGTATTGAAGATTAAAGTGAATCAAGCAAAATTTGATGATGTATAACAGGTATTTGAAAATTTGAGAAGAATAATTTAAATACATGAAGGAAAATGTGTAACGTGTATGAGTTGATTATTCAATACATGATTTAGAGCTACTATGGTAGTGATTGTTTTGAAATTGGGAGACAGTATATGTAAATGAATATCTGGGATGTATATATACAAGTACAGATCATAAAAGTTAAGACAATCATTGAATTGGGAGAATTGAATATGAGACCAAGAAGATTGATATAAATACCGAAAGACTATGATTGTACAAGTGAGAAATTGCAAGTAAGGCTACGTGTTATATCAGATACCCTAAGCAAAAACTCGTTATTGAGGATTATCAGAACTAGAGGTAGAGTAAAAGAGAAGCATAGAATGTGGGGCTTGGTTTATCCCAAATTAAGGATTCAGAAATTAAAAATATTATTAAGGAATTGAAAATGGATCTAAATTCCAAGTTAAATTGGAAGATGAGGCCTTATGATCAAATAGGAGAAATATGTATACCTAATAAAGAGATAAAAGAGTTAGTGGATCAATACCAAAAATATGGATTAAAGTGAGATGGACATGAAAGTTAAGTGTGCTGACACTATAGATATGTAAACTATGAAGCAAATGATAAATGTTTCTAAGAGTGTCATGTTCCCAAGGTTTGCTTAGATTGAACACAAGATGTGCCTTGGTTAGGATAAAGAAGCAACTAAGTTTAATTTATATTAGTCCATATAAAGTTATTAAGAACTTAACCTTTGACTCATGAGTTAGTATCATTGACAAGGATGTCTCCTGCTGGATCCCGTTTCTGGAATCCAACTCGAACCAAAACCAAAACCATAACACTTACACACTTGCTTTGGTACCGCAATTACTGGGCCCCATTTTTGGAATCCAACCTTGGAACAAATATCATCATATTGAAGCGTGGTTCCTTGAAATCTTTTCTTACTCGGCTACAAAACATGATGAGCCCCATTCTCGAAGTCCAACCATTGAACCATAAGCGTGGCGTAATCCAATGAAATCGTGAAGCTGAAAGTCTCACACCAATTCTATGTTCTCTTTATCCATAACACATCTCATTTCTATATATAAATAAATCAACAATTCAATATCCAAAAAAAAAATTCATATCAAATCGATAACTTCCTCAAGTATACCGAATTTCCACTCAATATGATCCATAATCGCAATTGCATATTTCCACTCAACATTACCTATACATAATTCATACTTCCTTAACATCATTAGAATAGAATTTTACAAGCTCTAATGGCATTCCAATCTATAATACAATATCAATATCGAAGTCCAAATATACAAAAATACACAACTCCTAAAATTCTCGACAACAATCTAACTTAGAAACAATACAATATGTACACATACAAACAAAAACCTTCACTTCCTTTCACCCGATCTTCTTCTCATCACCTGTGGATGGTAATGAAGGGAGTGAGCTTATAGCTCGTGGGTAACAGGTTTATAACGAAGAATAAACAAAACCGTTGAAAAGTTCATTTGTCATATAAAAGTCGTAATAAGTTCATAAAACGCTTTGTTCCCAAATTCACAGTCAAATTTTGAAGTGTGAATTCAAAGTTCATAGTTGAAGATTGTCATCACATCAACACAGCATATCCATTTAACTATCAATACAAATCACTCAATTTATGCACATACTTGACAATTCAAAGATGCAATGCACAAACAAATGCTTCAAGAGTTCCGTGGAACAAAACGGATAAACCGAAGTCTATACCATGAACAAAACGAGTCCGATTTCTCAGGATCTCGTGGCCTCAAACGGGCAGCCGGGAGAAGGCTATATGTTGACATGCACGTAACTAACAAAACGTTCCTCTCTCGCCCAAACAGAAGCACATAATCATGCTCAAATCCTTTTATCAAATGCTTTCATGCTTTTCAGGCTCTTTTCTTTCTCTTTTCAAATATACAAAATACCATGAATTTTTCAAAGCATAACATAAAATGTTTCTTTATTTTGAAATTCATCTTCAAAGTTCATATACATGTAGCAATTTTGCAAAATCATTCAAAGGAAACAAAAACAATATTTATACAGTAGTTGAAATCATTCTGAATTTGGGAGAAAACTTTATTGGCTCATTTCTAAATTATAAAGATGAAACCCACCTGAATTCCTTTGCATAACAGATTCCTCTCCTCTTGAACCTCTTACCTTCATTGATCCCTTTTATCAAATGCAAAATTCCTATTCAAATAGGAATACAAATTAAGGATCCATAAATTGCATATTGACTGAGATAAATTCTAAAAACTCAGACTCTTCCAAAAGTCCAAACATTCGATTCAATTTTCTATGATCACTATGACCAAATAAATGACAAAATCTTGTACTATTCTCTTCTAGAAAAATATTCCTCATTGTCTTAAGTTTCTAATGACTCCAAAATCATTCAATTTGGTCCAGAAACCCCAAAGTTATACTCCAAACATGTTGGGACTATCACTTATGCTAAAACAAGAATCTATACCCAACTTCCATCCAAAATTTGAGATCTTTAAAAACTCCAAGCATGTGCGCGTCTCGTTGTGGGAGCCTGCGTGCGCCGCGACGTGGGCACCTGTGTGCGCCGCGACGTGGACGCTTATGCACGCCGCGACGTGTGAGACCGAAAACCCTCTGAATACTTATTTTTTCAACATTTTTCATCTTTAAACTTACCAATCTTTCACAAATAACTCTTCTTAACTCTAAATCATCATTCCTACTTCATCCTAAACTCATTCCAACCCAAAAATCATTCACAAACACAACAAAATCATTAAACCTAGACCACCAATCAACCACAACTCACTTCACACATTTCACTTCATTTTTCACTTTTATCGAACACTAAACACGATTCATTCAACAAATCAAGAAGGGATGATGCTTATACTTACTTGTTTAGCTCCAAGATTCGTCAAATTCTTCAAGAGTTTCCAAAACCTAGCTTTCCTCTTCTTCTTCTTCTCCCACGGCTTCTTCATTTCCAAACAAAACAACTAATGAAGCTTTTCCTACCTTTAAGAATTGGAAAGCACTTGCTGAGAGCCAGACTAGCAGAAAAATTAAAAAGCTCAAAACTAACAATGGCTTAGAATTTTGTAAGATAGATTTCACTAAGTATTGCACACAACAGTGCATTGTTAGACATAAGACACTAGTTAAAGAGCCACAACAGAACGGAGTTGCAGAATATATAATCCATAACTTTGCATATCATTTCATTTCTCCATCATTAATGTTCACATACAAAATCATGAATTAAATGATTTTTTAAGGTTGTAACGTGGGCAAACATAAGGTGAGATGTATTTGGGTCAAGTAGGATGAAAGTCATCAAAGCTAGTGAAATAAAGCAATACTCGTAAAAACTGGGTACTTCAGCTATGACGAATGCAACATTTATATTTCACAACCACATTCAGCTCTCATACACAAACCATAAGAAGTATATACTAATCCGAAGGAATCACTCATACAATTTAGGCCAACAATGCATTGAAATCACAACAGTGAACCTTCTAAGCGAATATCTACCTCATATTTAACATACTCAAATAACACATTCATTACAACTCTAGGAAGATACATTAACCATAAACAACTTTTCAACACATATGTAATTCCTCCTTGATACATTTATTTAAAAAAAATTCATTCTTTTTTTTGTTTTTCTTTTTTCTTTCATTTTCATTTTCTTTTCTTTTCTCTTTTTTTGCTTTTCTCTTTTCTTTCTTTCTTTTCCTTATAAAAATTAAAATAAACTATATCAACATAGGAATTTCAATGATAAGACATAATAAAACATCTCAACATTAACCGACTCACTTATATATACACCCTCACACTTACACTTTTGTACATCCACAAACTCACCAATCACAAATATTCCACTAGCGTTAAGACTTGAGTAGGACATGTGGTTAAGTATAAAGCATGTCATATGGTTGATACAGAAAGAAAGGTATAAAGCTCAAAGGGGGTTAACAAGGAAAAAATCATGTCAATAGGGTAGGTTATTTGGCTAATATAGCTTATGAAACAAAGAATACCTAATCATTTCCATGTTAATGCATGTGATAAAAATGTGGTATTGAATAGAAATTTAAAGAAAAATTAGGATGT
This sequence comes from Erythroxylum havanense, assembly GCA_024752395.1. Lineage (NCBI taxonomy): Eukaryota > Viridiplantae > Streptophyta > Magnoliopsida > Malpighiales > Erythroxylaceae > Erythroxylum > Erythroxylum havanense. The sequence goes on from JANTNU010000003.1 coordinate 32,176,153, forward strand.
ACATGTCATGAAGGCCACACACTATCAAAAGAAAATGAGACTAAAATGAAGGTGTCAGTCTAATAAGGCTCAAAATCTCACTAGCTTTGTCTACCATTAGTTACTACTTTTCTAAAGATAATGCATATCGACTAATCACAAGAGTAAAAATACATGCTAAAGTTGTTATGAAATTCTCCAGTCAATTCGCACTCTAATCATGACTATATAATCCCAGAAGCAATAGAAAATGAGAAAATGTTTGTTTCATTTGTTTTATTCTTTCTCTCATTTTGATTGAAAACTTAAAAACAAGTAAAACAAACAACTTCAAAAGCACACATGCATATAAAAAGTAATGTGGAAATGTAAAGGAAAATAAATTTACTTCCCTTGGGTTACCTCCCAAGAAGCTCCTTTGTTTAGGGTCGCTGGCTCGACTCCTTCTTCTCCTCACATGACGAAATTGTGATCTTCAAGTATTACAGTTAGCGTCACTTCTACGCAAGGTAGTTCCTAATAGGACTTTTGTTAACCATCATCTTCATTCAACATCTTCCCTATCCTTATATTCTCGATTTCGACTGAGTTCATACACTCCGAAAATATTTCCAACGTTTCTTCACCTTTTTCTTCCTCATTTAATTCCTCCAATCTGTTATGTTAAGGTAAAGAGTTAGTCTAACTCAGTACATACCTCTGAGCTAAAAGATGTGTCCTTTTCAGCTTCAAGCTCCTTCTTAACTTCTTCGACACAAGAAATTCGTTGAGGGTTGACCTCAAAATTCTCAAACTTCTCAGTACTTTGTAAAGTTTTCGCACAAACGTCCATTGGGTACACCTCGGGTTAATACGACTGCTCCTCTTTGCTTTGCGATTCTAGATGATTGATATCTCCCCATTGAGACAATGCATCTTGCTAGAATTGCAAAGCTTCCTGTTGGATTTGCTGTATACATTGCTGAAACAGCTGTTGCATATTCTGTTGAAACTGCTACTTATCCTATTGAATTTGAAGATTGTTAGTAGCCATAATATTAAACATTTCTTTTAGAGATGTACCTGAGTTTTGACAAGAAACTTCTGGTCTACACGGGAATTGTTGTGTGTCCTGCAAACTATTATGGAAGTAATTCTGATGATTATTCCATCCATAACAAAAGTTAGGTAGATCAGTCTAAACATTGTTATAGGATTAAGAATATGAGTTATAAAAGAAATTACTTCTGTCCATATCAAAAAAATTCAAACATGAAACAAAAAAATGAAAATATCACAAAATAATAGAAAAGAAACCAATCACAAACAAATATATGAAAAACACCAATTAAATCACAAACAAAAAATAAAACACTGCACTCCCCAAAGATGGTGCCAAAATTGACCGTGCATCGTAACATTAGTTAAAATAAAATAACTAGACTACTACTATAGCAGTGGTAAGTCTAGGTCAACCCTACAGAGAGTGTGTGTAAAGTTGTTGAAATGAAATTAATCAGTGTTTAGGCTTTGGGGGGGGTGGGTTGGAATTTTTTTTAATAAGAAAATAAAATAAAACTAGACTAATAAAAGTAAATTAAAAAAAATATGCAAAAAATGATAAAAGTGGGTTAATAATTAACCTGAGTTTTCCCTTAGCTTTTGTTTAATCAAGATACAACCTTTAATTAAACTAACTACCGAATAACCTATGATACAATCTCTAGATTGAATTTGGTAGTAGCATTACAAATTAAGAAAATCGATTAATCAAGACAATAACCATTTATTATACGTTATTTAACCTAGGTCATGTTTTCCCTAATGATTACGAATCATTAGTCGCTACATATGAATTTCAATATAACAATGACAGAGTATATCAAAATTCTAGTAATTGGTTTGCAATTAATGATTCAATAAACACATTAAAACATTTTTTTACAATACCCAATAGGTTCGTACACAAATAACCGAACAATAACCAAAATCCAATTATCCATACACAATACCCATATCAATTAACATAGAATAACACAATCAATTTCTAACAACAAAAAGAAACAAAAAAACAATTAAAAAATACTTAACCTAGGTCGTTGATGTCGATGTCACCTCAAAACTGATGTCGGGAAGTCTAATCCTTCAGAAATCTCTTCCCAGAAAATGCTTCAGCCCACATGTTGTAACCCTACCAAAGCTCCCTTCGTTTCTCCTACACTGCCCAAACTTCTTATTCTTATCTACTGTTCATCGTTGTGACAAATAAACTTGGGAGCTTTTGATCTACCCTACTATTTACTCACTTTTCTTCTCTCACGCCTAGCCGCAACTCTTCTCCATTTCTCTCAGCCACCAAGCCAAAGCCCCCTCCCCCTTACTGTTTGTTTGATGGGACAATTTTACTCTCTTCTTTTTTTTAAGTTTTTGATCCAAGCTATAATATTGCGTTTCCACAGGTGGTCGGCGTAAAATGCAGACAACGTTTTTTTCTCTGTTGTATTGTCGTTTCCCCTTCTCTTCGTGCTACTACGTTTTCTTCATATTATGCATGTGTTTTGGTCCATTTATTTCTACTGTATGCACGTTCCACCTGTTGTATCTTAGGTTATTTACATTTTGTGCTTTCATTTTTCTTTTCTTCTTCTTTTTTTCCTTCTTGCTTCAAGAAAACAAGTGAGAATTAATCTTGAAAAAAACAGCTCAAATATAGTACTTTCAATTCACTTTAATTTTTTTACTTCTAAATTATACCTAAAAATATATATGAATTAAAGTAAGTATTTTAAACATTTTCGTATCATTAATTTCTAATTATAAATGACTAAATATATCACCAATTAAACAAATATCATTTCTCATAAATTATGCTTTGACTTTTCAAAGCATTTAATGGTCACACAATTTTTCTTCAGCTGTGAATCCTTATGCGGTAAGCTTGAGGTTGGCGGCTAATAACTACCATATTGGCATATTATAAATGACTACCATATTATAAATAACTACGATATTATAAATGACTAAATAATAGCATTGCTCTATCTACCATTTATTGCATCAGAGAGCTCAGACACAAAGCCAGCATTTGAGTAAAAAATTTTACCATAATAGCTCAAATTTTATTCACTTTATTTTGGAGAGAATTTTATCTTTATTTTGTGAAACCAAATACAAAATTATTTTCTTCTTGTGTTTAGGGCCCCTTTAACTTTTTATTGTAACTCTTCTCCAGTGAATTATTTTGCTATATTGGGGATGCAAATCAAAAACCACAATCGTAGAGTAAAAAAAGTTGTCATAAGCGACTATGATACTTAGTCGGGTCGGCTACATTTGGGCTCGAGCCCAATCACGCAGGCCGATCGGTCGGTCTCTCCCCATAGGATAATTTGGGCCTGATCCACACATCCATGGCCC
>JANTNU010000003.1:32193169-32209170 GCA_024752395.1 Erythroxylum havanense
TGATGTTTCCAGGGGAATTCTAGGCGTGACAGAAGGAGAAACAATGAAGAAAATAGAAGAAAAATGGTTTGGCAAAGAAGCAAGTTGTCCTGACACAAGCACCTCATTTTCTTCCAACAGCCTCGGTGTTGAAAGTTTTTGGGGTCTTTTCTTGATTACCGGAGGAGTTTCATTATTGGCTCTACTAGTATTCTTAGTCGTGTTTATATACGAACAATGGGATGTAATAACATCTCCTGATTTTCGATCATTAAGGCAAAGAGCTGTTGCACTGTTCTGGAACTTCTACAACAGGGACTTGTCTTCACATTCTATGTTAGGAAATCAAGTCAACGATCCAAAGGTTCAAGTTAATGCAGCTGTCGTCTGTGAACCACGTCGATCGGTGTATTCCATAACCAGCGAACAGGACGGAGTTTCTTCAGAGAATGGTGATCAGAATCTGAATGATGAGCAACCACCTCAAGAGGCAGCTTCAGATATTGAATTCGCCGTTCAAAATCATGAAACACCAAGAACTTCTAAAAATAACGCAAGATTGGATGACACCGTATATACAAAACCCTCCATAGCATTAAACTTGACATAGTAGCTGAAAGCTCTCCTGCGATTTGCGTTTGGAACTTGCAGCTGAAGAAGTCCATGGAACCTCTGACGTTAAGTGCTCTTTAGTATGTCGGTTCACCTTGTAGCCCTTCATCCTTGGTATGTTTACCATTAACATTAGATAGACACATTGTCTACTGAGTCTATCTTCTCTTTTGTTTTTGTACATTTGTAATAGCTCAGCTATAGTTAATACTTAATACAATACACTTTTCATTTTCCAAAAAAACGAAGTGATAATAATAGAAGTTGACAGGCATAGCCGAACCAAGATCTTTTGTCCAGTAATACCCTATCTTATTTTGTCTCATGAAATCTCAATTATTTATTTTGTAGGACCTACGCAGAGTCCACGCGGGACTTACACAAAATTCACATATATAAACGACTGAGATTCATTGGACACAATAAGACACCATAATATTAAACAGGAGATCTGAACTCGGCATAGCCCATCAACAATCAAAGGTGGTCCTAAGTGTTTGTTATATCTTACTAGAAAACTAATCGTTTACATCTATAGGTATTTGGCTTCTTATATTTAATATTGGGCATGTATGATATATTAATTAATAATTGATTATTTAATAACAAGAATTATATAACATAAATGCGATTCTTTTAAGGATCTAATTACATAATTAATTTTTATAATAATGAAATAAAGAATATTTTATTTTATTAATAATAAGCAGTAACTACTAAAAATTGGTCACAAATATTTTACTTTCTTTTACGATGACTTCAGACTTTGGTGGATATTTTTACCAAGAAAGTCTATATATCTTTTTTCAAACGAAAATTAAAAGGAAAAGTCATAAATGCAGTGTCTTGATACGGATACCAACAATCTTGGCCCAGATAATAATCCTTCCAAGGAATTGGTAGTAATTTAACTTTAATATTTTAAAAATTATTTTTAATTTTTATAATATTATTTAATTATCATACAATTTTTATCTATTCATAATTTCAAAATGATGTTATATTAAATTTTAGCTCAAAAAATATTTTTATTCTCAACGCTTTTAGTAGAGAACAAGTTAAATCTTAATATTTGTCGACATTTAATTTGAACTTAACATTTATAAAAACGTTCAAAATAAATTTTATAAAAATGAAAATTTTAATAAAATTATACTTTATCAGTTAAATATTTTGTCATGATAATTTTTTATTTCGTACATTGCCACCCACACTTAAATTGACGGGACTTTTTTAAATGAAAAAAAGTGACTAAAACACAATGTTTCCTTCCTTCTCCCACTTCATTCAATTGTTAGGCAAAATCCTTAAATTGCAAGCAAAATTCCTGAGGCTATTTTTGGTTCCAGATTTAAGAATGGAATAGAATAGAACATAATAGAATGGAATATAATTTTATTATTTAAGAGAAAATTTTATAATACAATTGAATGGAATAAGATAAAAAGAGAAGGTTTCATATTATATCTCATTCCATCCTAAACAATAAAAATAAATTATCTCTAATTTGGAGAGTTTAAGATAGAATGTAAAATGATAAATATGTATTACTTAATATACTCTTAATCATTTTTTATAATACTAATTATACACTCAACCCTATTAGCATATGTTTTGTTCTATCAAGGATAAAATAGTCATTTATTATTATTATATATGCATTACATTTCATTCTATCTATCTTCCAAATAATATTTCACTATATTACATCATGAGTTCTTTCATCTCTCTCAAGCAATAATTTTTTAATTTTATATTTATTTATATTTTATTCCATTATAAATCATTCGATTCCATTAAAAAATTTACTTCTAACAAAATATAGCCTAAATTATTCTCCCACCTTGTATAGTCCTAAATTGCATGCTCTTAATCCCTAACCTGCACACTCTTCCCTAACTCACAAGTTTAACCGTAGCAGCGGTAGGCTCTCTTAATTCCTATCCCGCATGTTTGTGTCAGTACGTTGCACATTGTGTCTCCTCCGGCGCACTAAAACAAAACTTCATCTTTCTCGAGTGTCGTGCCCGTCTAGGTACTTGTTCATAGATTTCAAGCATCTACTTCCTTCATTGATTCTAGGAATTTGTGCTGGTGTATTGATTGGGTTTGTGTGAATATGGGTTCTATTCTTGAACTGCATCGCTAAATTTATATTTCTCTGTTGATTACATTGAGTTGGGTTATATGGCTGTTGTGTTTTTCTTCTCTTTCTTTTCATGTGTCTTCCATTGTTGTGTTTTGTAGCCAAGAGTCAAATGTTAATCAATTCTCTTGATCACTTTGGACTACTGCGTTAAATTTTTTTGGTTAAATGTATTTATATTTATGCTAATTTCATACAATTTTCTTCTTATGGGATACATTGTTATCCCTATGAATTATATTGTTGCGTTTGTTGTCTTATTTATGTTTTGTAATTCTTGCATTAATTTCTTGCAGTTTTTAGTTTGGCATATTAGCTGAGATTTATTAACTTAATTTTAATTTAATTTTCTGTCAATCAAGCAAGGAAAAACATTAGATATATATATGTTAAATGTTAATATCTATATAATTTCTATTCAACCACAACACCTTTGCCATTTGCTAACATATCCACTTAATCAGATGCATTATATTTGTATTTGAATAGCCCTGAAAATTGTTGCCCACTCTCTGTATGATTAGAAATAAAGTTAAGAGATGCAATTGGGCATTTGAATGAACCTTGAGTACTAATCTGACCCTTGTTATAATTATTGTAGTATCGATGCAACTGTACTGTTAAACTATTCATAACAAATTTCCTTCTCTCAGTTCATTGTATTGATGCCATATCCATTACACAATTTTGGTATATATGTAATCAAACACAAGATGTTGGAAGAATTTGACAATGAAAATAACAACAGAAAGCAAGGAAATTCAGTATCTCATGATTAATTTAATTTGTTTTCTAATTATGTATGTCATTATATATAGCATGATAATTATATTGAGATAATTGCAGTGACCACCTAAAGCTATGGATGTGATGTCTTCAACTAGTAGTATATTAAATTAAAATGATGATTATAAGGTTTGTTATTGTGGTTTAAATGCCTCGTTAAAAGTTTCATGAAGTGATAATAACCCAAAAAGGAGATTTTATAAATGCCTCAAATAGTCGTAATTTTACTCTGCAATAAGGTAAAATTATTAGTATATTTGTTTAATGTTTATCTTATTAACTATAAATTTTCTTTCAAGTTAGAAGATGTGATTTTTTTCAAGTGGTATAATTACAAATTTTGTGAGAGAGTTGATGAAGTAATTTATAAATTAAAGAAAGAAGTATTTATGTTGAAGAAAGAGGCCCAAACAACCACAATTGAATCATGTTCAACATTGGAAATGGAGGAGCAAATAAAGCTAACGAAAGAAGATATTTTGTTGACAAAAGAGAAAATCGAGTTAAATTTATTTTAGTGATTATCGTAATAAGGTTTTTTTTGCTTAATGTGAGTGTTATAATAAAGTTTGTCATGGGCAAATGGAACTAAATTGTAATATTTTGTTTAAAACTTGAATTCGGATGAATGAAAAAAGGCTTTGGTTAATTGTCCTTTATTTTTATTGTTTTGTTATTTATGAAGATTCCTTAATGTAAATTCAAATTCAAAAAGTATGCATTAGAGATAAGACATGCAGAAGAACATGATGATGAGACTTTGGACAGTCAACAACAATAACATTTATCAGCTTTGAGAATCTGAAACACCAAAACCTGTGTGAATATCGAAATCAAATCTAGATCAGGTTATACATTTTGTAGCAAAAATATACAGATGAGCTGGTAGTGTCAGGAAGAGCACGTCAAATGTCACGCCTCTACCGGTATCCACATGATGTGAGACTGAACAACCCCTTCTAGTGTGCTAGCACCCCTTTTTGAGACCACTCTCTCTCTATCTTTGTCAGAGGACGTATCCAATTAGGTTTTAAGCAAATGAGCCTCTTTTGTCTTCAAGTCTTACTATACATCCATATATATAATAAAACCCTACAATCCAAAGCCCAAACCCTAAGGCCCAAAGCCCAAATCCATTTAAGACCTAATGAATATTCAATCTTCTTGGTGTGTGATCTTGTAAGCTTATTTAATATTAACAGGAGACCCAAACTTCTTTTAGGCCCATAAGTTATAAATGGTCTTTAGCAAGACATTATAACTACCCAATATTAAATAATGTTGGAATATGACACTACCTAAATCACAAATAATCAATTAGAGTACATTCGATAATTGGTTTGCAGGGCATACCTCAACACATGATACCTAATTAATAGTTGTAATAATCATCAAGAAGCATATTTTGTAGTTTTATATCACAATAAATAATCTGAGCAGTAAAGAAGTAAATAATTACACCATAACATCTATCCATCCATATATAAAAGTGATTGGATCTATCCTTCTGTATACAAATAATCCATCTAGAAAGTACCACCAACACCCATCCATCCATCCATATACAAAAGTGATTGGATCTACCCATCCATATACAAAAGTGATTGGATCCATAAACAAAAGTTCCAACACATAGACAACATTAATGTATAATCTGAGAATCAATCAGATTGCTTTCCTCATTTGCAATTGATGAGAAGATTGACGTAACATCCTGATACTCATGTTAAGGCTAGAATAGTAAATTATGAGAAATTACTGAGAAATTATTGAGAAATTAGGAAAATACACGTCATGCATAAGTTAATTGTGACATACACATTTATTTTGCACACTCATATGATTGTACATGCATTCATTGGCATTTTCGGGTAAATTTGATGTATAAGTAGAAAATTGTGGATTAAATTTGAGTGAATTAATTATGATTGACAATTTTGGCATATTTTGGATATTTTGAAATTTTTGGTGAATTATTTTTAAGCTGAAAATTTATTTGGAGAGCCATATTATTATTTTGAAAATTTTGGTGAATTTTAAATTTTTTAAAAAAAATTAGGATTTTTTGGACCAATTATATAATGACACGTGGCGATTATACATATGTGACAAATGGCTAAATTGAATTATGAAATGTGGCAGCCTTGCATGTTGACACATGGCCCGCATGCAAGGAACACACGTGGTGTTGCTGGAGAGAAATTGTTGAAGCTTGATAATATGTCTTTATGTCTTTGTTCTTCACCAGAAGCAATTTCTTTACCAAAACTCTTCTCTAGTTCATCCACTGAAATAACAAGTGTTAAATTTTTGTGCTATTGATTCACTCTCACCTACTGTAGATTTTGTGAAACCAAGTAAGTTATTCTGATGGTATTTCTACAGTGTAAATATGTACATGCATGCTTTGGTTTAAGGATTGAGGTTTCGGTGATGATTGAATTAACTGAAGATTTACAAACCATGGATATGCTATTTTTATTGCATGTTTGAGGAACCATATGTTGTAAAATATTGTTGAGGTGAGTTGGAACTAAAAGAATCATTGAATTGTGTTTAGGAAGAGTGTAAAATTCTGGAAAAATGATGATCTTAAACTCTGTATTTTATTATACATGTGGTACATGCGTGAATATGGGGTTGTTTTATTGTTCATGTATGAATTTGTGTTGTGTAAACTGTAATGAGTTTGGAATGAGCAGGAAGTGTATCGAGATTGTGATTTTTTTGAGTTAAATGAAGATTAGTGAATAATAATTATTACAGAAAAAAATTGTTGGATGCCCACGGTGATGCTCTGTTCTTTTGTTGTTGATTTGCATGAATATTTTTGGAAAGTTTTAAATGAACTAAAAAGTGTTGGATGGTAAGAAATGAGAATTTGGTAAGGTCTTAATATAAAATGTTAAATGAAGTGAAAGTGAAGAGGAAAGTTAAGGAAATGCATAGATGAAGATGGAAGAAAGATGCAGTAAACTGGAATGTGCGTGAACAGTGATATATGATGTTTAAATGATTATGTTGAATTTTGGATTTTTGGATTTATTTGTGTTGGGGTTAATTATAATGGAAGTAGAAAATAAGGTGGTTTATGTAGCAAATGTATTAGCTGTAATGTGTAGGAAGAAAACAAAAAGAAGAAAGAAGAAGAGGAGAAGTGCAGTTCAGTGATCTGGGTTTGGTGAAGATGATGAAGTTAGCGTGCTAGAGAGAGAAAAGGTGATGGTGGGATAAAAACTAGAGTTTTCATTGAATAGCCTTAAGTCTTTTGCCTATAACTTTTTCATCCGAACTCTAAATGACTTGAAACTTAGACCAATGGATTCCTAAGATATTTTTATTTCTCTCCATAAAAATTTAGAGTCATCTGAATTGATTTGAAAGTGATTGATACGATGAAAGTGTGAAAGTCAGCTGGAATGTTCTGAATTGGAAAATTTTCATGATCATGATTCGGTTTTTAAATTATAACTTGAGATTTAGATTTATGAATGAGTTGATTTTTGATTCATATTAAACTAGAGACATATTTATACAATTTTTGTGAAAAGGTCAAATTTTAATTCTATCTCTATGATTTTGAAAATTGGCATGGAACTGAGTTTTAACTTAGGCTGTAGCACTACTAGGGACAGAAATCATATCTTATGGTCATTGAATAAACTGTATTGATGTGGGCTAAATTAGGCTAAGTTATCTTCACCAAGTTGTAGCTTATTCTCTTATCTTTAAATTGGTATAAATTTTGTAATTTTTGGATGTCTGAGGTGAAAGATATGAGTTGTGCAAATAGAGGGTATGACCATGTACTAGCTAAAAGTTCAAATGTGCACAATCTGAGGTATTTTGTGCATAACTCATTGAATACTGAACAAAATTGGATAATCTTGGAGTCATTAGAAACTTAAGACATTGTAGAACAACTTTCCAGAAGGAAGTGTTGCCTAATTTTGTCTTTTACCCTATCAAATTAAATATGAAAAGTTGACCCGAAATCATGTGGGTAGAAAATCTGAAGTGGTTAATTAGGTTACGAAATTGATTTCGTATTGTTTTATTTTGGTTCAAATTATAAGCACCAAATGATATTAATGAGGGCTTTGATATCTGATTGATTTGATGATGAGAATTTCAATAAGATACCCGAAATTGTCATTGAACATGCATTGTGCATACTTTCTATACATTGATGTGCATAAAAGAACCCTTGTACATTTGTGCAAAGATGTGATATTTGTGATTGTGTTGTGTATGGTTTAAAGGAGCACATTGGACGTCAGTCGAACATTGCTCGACCATCCAGATAGTAGCTTCGTGGAGCGTACTGTGAGTCAACCTAGATGATTTCCTAGGATTGATTTGATTTGAATTTAATTTAATTTATTACACTTCCAATATTATTGAACTGTTTGTGAGTTATTTCTGGATTCCGGACCTGAAGTCCGAGGAGTTTAGTAGTTGGGCATGAATTGAGAGTGTTTTAATTTGATATGAATTTGATGAACTTAATTTGATTTGTTAAACTTCCAATTATTGAACTGTTGAGATTGTTTTTGAATTTCGGACTTAAAGTCAGAGGAGTATATATTTGGGACTGTATTGGAAGTGTTCTGATTTGTTTGATAATTCTGATTGTATTATGCTATGTGAATTCTCAACAAAAGTTGAATGTCGGACTTAAATCCGATGACTGTGAAGTCTTGTCCGAGCATTTGTATAAGATTTTCTGAAATTTTTGCATTTCATAAAATGCATGCTCAGATAAAGATGTTGTTACTTGAGTTGCCAGTATCAAACGCTTGCACGTAGAGCTTTGCTCCGTGATATATGATTTGGCACGTAAAGCTATGCTTCGTGATATATATTTTTGACTGAGCCCAATGGGCCAGTATTTGTATATGTGATAGGCACTCGGTCACAACATTAATAATGAATGTGGAGTCTTATATGCATCTTTATGTGTTTATATATGATTTGATTCGCATTGATAAAATGATGTGCCATGACAGTGTGAGTATTTGACACATTCATGTTCTGTATGTAATTTGTGTATGGGAATCCGATGAAATCATCAATGATGGTTCACTCATTGAGTTCGTGAAACTAAAAAAAATGCAATGTGGTTTTTCAGGTACGAAACAGGAGACTTAGTGTTTATTTTGGATTAAAAGAACATTTTGGACTAAGTTATGGCTTAGAGATCTGTCAGCTGACATCAGAGAGTTATAGCTTTATATTGTAGTTTTTGCTTGAACCTGTATGAGGTTTTGTAAATATTTGTTTAATGGAGACAATGTAGACTTTGTGAATGAATGTAATGAATGGTTTTAAAATTTGATGATTTCTGATTATGTTAGATGATGCCATGTGTAAGTTGGATATGTTTATGCTCTAATATGCTATTATCATAGGATATGTACTTGAATATTCTTGCATGTTTAGGTATGTACCTTATGGTAGTGGGATGTTGCAATTGATCATGTATTGGTTAAGTCAATGATGCTCTCCTCCTCTTTGCTTAGGTTTGTAACTTTGGAAAGTGATGCGAGGTTATCATTTGAACCTTAGACCCTTGGTCCAAAAGAAAGTTTGAATGAATGTAGATCAACTTCTCCATTCTTCCGTTTACTACAATATGAAGAGTTAGCAACCTGCAAACACATATGTTGTTAACAATATTCACATGAATTAGTTATTAACAATGTGAAGAATGCTCATATACTCACAGCATTGTTATGTTAACCCAGTATGGCAATATGTTCAAATGTATTAGACCGGACACCTATGAAGAGACCTCAATGATGACCTAATAAATATGATATAAGTATCATTGTGACTTTGATATATGAAGCAATATATAGTAATCAAAGCAAGGTTTAATAATCACAAAATGTTTTATACCAATAAAGATTGATAAACAGGCTAAGTTGAGCCTTCATTCTTACATTTTTTGGTGTTGTGGTTAGAATTGTCACATTTCCTACATTTTTATACTTGACCCTTTTGAGTCAACTTGTTTGGATTTTTCAAATTATTAGGCTTATTTACTCCTCTCCTTCTAATTGTTTTAGGTCCTCATTGTTGGGCCCTGCTTGATTTCGAAGCTCAATCGCTTGCTCTGATACCACACATGTTGGGTCCTGTTTCCAAAACCCAACTGTTGGGCACCATTTCCAGAACCCAACTTTTTACTCCGATAATCAAAAATTCGTATACTTTAAATCGTTGGAAAGATAGAAACACAAGAGATAACTTAGACAAATTTTGCATAGATAATACAGAATTTCTCTTAAAATCAGAATACTGATTCTACCCTCACGAAAAACTTGCAATTGGAATTCATCCAACACTCAACCTCAATTCATATGATTCTTCATATTCAAAACATCTTATCACTCACCACAAATCCTACATTTCTTTTCCATAATTCACTTATTAATAAATCGCAACAATTTATATTCAAAGTTCATCAACTCAACTCTTACCATTCATACACAATTCATTTTTCATCAACATCACAAGATAAATGTTTACAAACTTTAATGGCATTCCAAGCCATATTACAACATCAATATCAAAAATCAGAATAAAAAAGATACAAAACCCCAAAACTCTTAAATATATGTCTAAGGTCTTATTCTTACAACAATCTAACTTAAAATACCACATATGCATAATCAAATGGATTCCTTGGCTTTCTTTCATCCGATCTCCTTCTCGTCACCTAGAGATGGGAATGAAAGGGGGGGTGAGCATTACAGCTCATGGGTAACATATTTATAGTCAATAACGAACAAAACCATTGAAATTATTCCTTTGTCTTAGAAAATTCTTATTAAATCAAACACATAGTTCTCAAATTCACAAATAAATTCACAATTATAGTTCAAAACTCGTAATTAAAACCTCGTCACATAAACATTTCATAAACAATTATCCATCAAAGCATAACATTCAATTATGCATCATTCATAACAAATTGAATATGCAATACACAATAAATGGCTTGAGAGCTCCATAGGACAAAACGGATAAACCGAAGTTTAAATCGTGAACAAAACGAGTCCATTTTCGGATCTCGTGGGCCACAAGTGGGCAGCCGAAAAAAGGCTTTACGTCAACGTGCACGTGAGTACGAAAAGTTACTCTCTTGCCCAAACAAAAGCATATAGTCAATGCTCACAATCATTTTTATTAAAATGAAATGCTTTCATACTTTTTATGTTATTTTTCTTCTTTCCATTCAAATCAAAATGCCATGACACAATTCAATAACATAACATAATCATATATCACAATGCATTTTTGCATATTCACAACAATTCAAATCCAATCAATTTAGCATATACACAAATATAAACAAATTCTTAAAATCATTGAGAAGCAATATATGCACATTAACAAAGTAATTGAAATCGTTTCATTCTTTTGATTTAGAAAAAACTTTAATAGTTTATTATTCAATTATAAACATGAAACTCACCTTATTTCCTTGCTTAATACTTGTTCAAAAGCCTCTACTCTCTTTGCTCATCTTTCCTCTTTTGATTTCCTTCATCAAAGGTAAAGTTTCCAAATCAATAGGAATCTAAAATTGAGACATCCAAAGAAACAAATCACCAAAATTGACTTTAGAATGCTCAAACCCATACATTTATCAAGCTATCTAAACCAAAAGCTCTTTATAAATCCAACAAATCAAACATGCTCTTACCTTGATCCTTCACCAAATGTAGAGTTTCTTAGCTTGAATGGAAGCTCTCATCATCCTCTTCCTTTTTCCTTCTTGAATCAACTCAAAATCACTCTTAAAAGCTTAGAAAAAGAAACCCTAACTTCCTTCTTCTTTTCTTCAAAAATTGTATATATATATATATATATATAGTTATTATGTCTCTATATATATATATAATTAATAGATTAATTAATATTTAGTATTATTAACTAATTAGTCCATATATTTTTTGTCATTTTTATTTAATTTTAATTTATATATAATTAATATACTAATTACATTATAATTAATAGATTGACTTAAACTTCATTATATATATTTATATATTTGTGTAACTATTATTTTTGTTATTATATATATATTAAACACCCAGAGGACGGTGCAACTCCACTTCGTTTTCATTGAAACCAAACTTCAAAATTTCATAATTTTTTATTCAAAACTCCATAATTTTCAAACTTTATATCAGTGTAAAGCTTAAAAAAAGATTTACAACTTTCATGAAGATCATTTTGTCAAAATCTCTCTATATCAGTACAATAAATTCATGGATGTTTCAGATCAAATTTTAATTCTAGTATTATTCATTCCTAGAAAATTTACAGACTTCCATTCACTGTAATCCAACACTTCAATTATTATGACTAGTCTTTTTACTCTGTTTTAATTTTATTGGTTTAGGTATATTTTAACAATAAATTAAGAACAAATATATTTACAATCCGTTCTTGTTTAAATAATCAATCACTTAATTCTTTTTTTAATTCATTAATTAATTTTATATAAATTTCAGTTGATAAAAAAGGTTAAATTAACTTATTCTTGTAACTCTAAACATAATTTAATAATCATGTTTTATTTTATTTAAATTTATTAATCACTTACTCATTTTTAAATTCATCAATATGTTAATCATATTTAAATTGTTTATTTAGTTTAATATTAAGTGAGTTTTTGACAGAATTGTTGTCCTTTCAGGCTTTTTCCTTCTCAGCATTTAATGCGCAGAGCGTAAAGCTATGTTAACGTATCTTTAGCGTGGAGAAGTACTTGTCTTTACACTATTTAATGTAGCAGTCATCATTTAATGCAGCATAACCTACTTTTCAAAACCTAATATTCACGTGTCTTCCTCTTGTTTACAGAAGTGAGCTATTTTTAACGTAACAGCACTTGTGTTTCACTTTATTGTCTTCATGTAGTACCCATCATGTAATGCAGCACATGTAACATCTCATTACCTGCGGGAAGGTTAAAATAGTAAATGTGAGTGATTTATGAGAGGCTTAGAAATGCTTCTTTATACTCATGCATAATATGTCATACACATATACATGAATAGTGAATTTATCTGCACATAAAAATAATTGTACATACATTCATAAATAATTCCGGGTATAATTGGATTGATTTGTAAATTTTTTAGAATAATGAATGTTTTTACATTGTAAATTTTACGGGTTAGTGGAATTGTAATATTTTTAAATTTTGATGAACTTAGGAATAATTTACTCCCTCTTATTCAAAATAAGTGTCGTTTTAGATAAATGCACTCTTATTAAGAAAGCTAGTGAAAAGTTTGATATGCCCTTATTATTTGCATGTTGAATTGCCTTGAAAATGTAATCTGTATAATTAGGATGTAAGAGAAATTAAAGGGTAATTTTGGAAATAAAATTATAAACATGCATGAAAAATCGTGAACGACACTTATTTTGAATAATTAAAATCTCTATAAAACGACACTTATTTTGAATAGAAGATAGTAGAAAATTTTGGTATTTTTATGGATAATAAAAAAAAAAGGAAAAAGGAATCAAAAGAATATTGGGGATAATTGGATTGTAAAGATGATAGTTGTATTAGAAAGAGGAAAGCTAAATGGAGTTAGTTTCAAAAGAAACTAAGTTAGAGTTTAGTCATTAAAAAAGTGACAAGTGTGACTTGCCAAACCATGTCTTAAAGTCAAAGGTTCTTTTAATTAAAAAGACCCTTCCATGTTGTTCTTCCACAATGCTTTTAAATTAGAAGACTAAATAAGTGTTTTATCCTTGTTTTCCTCTCCTTCTTCGTGGTTTGCTCTCTTCTTCTCCTCCATTTTCATTTTTCTCTAATCACTTCTCACCTCACCAACGTTGGAACTTGTCGTATATTACAACTATGTTTAATTATATTACCAAAATATACTATATAATATTATACTGTACTTGTTTATTGCAGATTCGTTTTTATTGATATGATAATTAGCTTAATATAAGAAACGCTTTTCTAAATTCAAGCTTCCATAAGGCTTGCAATTGCGGACTAACAATAACTGTTCTGCTTGAAGTGCCTGAACTAAAACTAGAACTAAAATCAGAATCAGAACTAGAACTACAACTACAACTTTTTTGGCCTGAACTAGAACGAAAACTAGAGCTAGAACTGCAACTCTTATGGCCTATCATGATTGAAGTTTGAACAGGAGTTTTAACTTCTGTATCAAATCCAGAAACGAAAAAGAAAAAAAAAAGTAAAAGCTAAAAGACAAGAAGACTGTGACATAACAAAAATAAATAAATATTTTTATCCTTATTCTTATCAAGAACAAAATTAATAATTACAAGGAATTGAATGATATTGTTTAATATAAATAATAAATAAATAAGTTAATAATAATAAGAATAATTGTAAGTAGAACGTATAATAATACCCAAAATAACAAATTATAAGGGAATTATAATTATTATAATTTAAAACAATTAAATTAATAAGAATAAATAAAGAAACATAACGTTATTATTATTATTATTATATAATTTATAATTATAATAACGACTATAAAATTAGAAATAATAATAATAATAATTCTTAAAATAATTTATGAAGAACGTGAAATGCTTGGGAGCTAGGGTTGAGTAAGATTTTGAAGAGTTTAAAGCTAAACCAAGTAAGTTATGTTTACATGTCATGGGTATAATTAAATTAAGTTGAATGATGAGTAAATTGAGATTTGATGACTTAGTTATGCAATGTTCATGTATGTGTTGTGAGTGATGAAAAAAATTTATGTACATGTCTTGTTTTTGGATATGTAGGATGAGTATAATTCATGTAATGGTATAGAGATGTTTTGAGGTTGAATGATCATCAAAGTGGGTTTTAGATGAATGTATATGTTTGTGTTCTATGTTAGGTTTTTATGAACAAATAGGAAATATGAATTGGGTATGGATGATTTTGACTAAACTTGTATAGTTTGAAGTGGTATAAATTTAAGGTAATGAAATGGAGTAGAAAAGCAAGAAAATAAAAATTTGAAGTGTTCGATTTTAGAGAATGAAGTTGGGAAATTTCTAGGAATGAATAGTAACAGTGTTGAATTTTCAAGCTAAAACTTTCATGAATTTTTCTGTATTTATCTAGGTAGATTTTGACAAAATTGTCTTCATGAAAGTTGTAGATATTTCTTTTAGCTTTCTATTGATATAAAGTATGAAATTTTTGGACTTTGGAGTTGAGAGATATGATATTTAAAAGTCTATGATATTACATGATATGGGCATTCGAGACAGCTGCATTGATTTGAAATTTTAACCCTTATAGAGGCAAAATTTGTTTTTGAGGTCTTCATAGAAACTATAGGTCTAGAAGTCTTCTTCAAATTATTTTTGAATCACCTTAATCCGATATTTGTAAAAAAAGTTATGTCTATTTTATCAAACAGGTGTGGAGAAGAGAAAAGGGGGAAAGAGGGCGAAAGTCGCGGTCACAAAGTAATTCCATTTATTAGTTGACCATATCTTGGACTTTTGCTTCGTAATATATCTACAAAGTAATTCCATTCTTTTTTCAATTTAGTAATACATCCATCATCTGTTAATCCCATCATCCGTTAATCCTTCATTCATTTTCATTATGCCTTGTAAAAGATATCAACTTGTTTTTGCATTTTTTTCTTAACATATCACTCTATAGAAATAAATGTAAATTTTTTATTTGGACTTTTAAGCATATCTTGAGCTTCCCTCCTAATGCATATTAAAACAATCCTATCCTTAGCAAGTCCTAAAATCAAAGAATCATTGAATAAAATCCTTTGGAATGTGGGATATAAATAAATAAATAATGGAGAAAAAATAGATACATTTTTGTTGTGTTAGTGGTTTCTTAATTTTACTTGGTTTATCTCTTTTTTCAAATTGCTTTCTTTGTAGGCGTTGTTGTCCGGCCTTACATCTGCTTTGTACTATGAAAAATGTGTAGCTTCTTCTCAAGCAGTAGCATCGGCAACTAAAAAAGTCTTCTATTCAACCCAGGTTTCCAAGAGCAAATAATGGAACAATTACCGAATCTTAACGTTATTCAACTAAGACTGATCTTCCCTCTGTGTCATTTGCCCCCCTAATATCCATTCAATAATACATGAGCGGGTCATATACTGACTATTAAAATACTGATTTAGGAAAAAAAGAACAGGTTTACTGGCAGTTGATTCTAACGTATCTAGAAAAGACATCGTCTAGAGGAGAAATGTTCACCTCTTCTTGTTTTTCTTCCTTGATTTAACTTGCTTCTCTGAACTCCTAAGTCTTTGACTGATCACTGCAGATGAAGATAGTTTCTGATTAGCAATCTTTGGTGGTTCCTCAGATGATAATGAGGTAGGCTGTTGCTTCACTGCTGCGGATTGTTTGAGTGCCGCAATCAGATTCAAGGAAGGCTGTGGCAAAGAAGTAGGAGGCGCTGCTGGAATTTGAGGGA
>JANTNU010000003.1:32265851-32286234 GCA_024752395.1 Erythroxylum havanense
ATCATTAATTAAACCAAATTCCTTATTGCTTACTTGTTTCCTGCAATTCAATTAATCAACCAACTCCAATTATTTTTTATACTTTTCTGTCAATATCATACAATTAGCTGGGTATAATTTGACTCATAGATAAACTGGTCCTTGAGGGAGACGACTTTAGAATATTCACTGTGAAGGTACTAGGACGATTCTGTGCGCTTGCAGAAATTATCGATCACCAAACACATTTATCAACGGTTTGACTTAGTCAAACAACTGATTTTGGCTGATCAGCTAATTTTTTAGCTTATCAGCTGTTGTCCAAACACACCCTTTATGTTTCCCTGTGGACTACATTGAGTTGGGTTATGTGACTTTTGTGTTTTTCTTCTTTCTTTCTTTTCACGTCTTCCATTGTTGTGTTTTGTGGCCAAGACTCAAATTTTAATCAATTCTCTTGATCACTTTGGACTTACTGCGTTAATTTTTTTTTGGTTAAACGTATTTATATTTACGCTAATTTCATACAATTTTCTTCTTATGGGATATATTGTTATCCCTATAAATTAATATTGTTGTGTTTGTTGTCTTGTTTATGTTTTTTAATTCTTGCATTAATTTCATGCGGTTTTTAGTTTGGCAGACTAGCTATGATTTCTTAACTTAATTTTAATCTAATTTGTATGTCATTGAATTAGTTTCAAGTATATATATATCTGTGTGTGTGTGTGTGTGTTAAATGTCATTATCTATATAACCTTTTATTCAACGACAACACCTTTTCCATTTCCTAACATATCCACTTAATCAAATGCATTATATTTGTATTTGAATAGCCCTGCAAATTGTTGCCCACTCTTTGTATGATTAGAAATAATGCAATTGGGCATTTGAAAGAACCTTGAGTACTAATTTGATCCTTTTTATAATTATTGTAGTTTTGATGCCATTGTACTGTTAAATTATTCATCACAATTTTCCTTCTCCCGTTCCATTGTATTGATGCCATATCCATTACACAATTTTGGTATATATATATATATATACACTATTTTAATTGATCAAACACAAGATGCTGGAAGAATTTGAAAACAAAAATAACAACAAAAAACAAGAAATTCAATATCTTATGATTAATTGGACTCAATTTTCCTAATTATGTATGTCATTATATATAGCATGATAATTATATTGAGATAATTGCAATGACCACCTAAAGCTATGAATGTCTCAACTAATACTACATTAAATTAAAATGATGATTATAAGGTGTGCTATTGTGGTTTAAATTCCTTGTTAAGAGCTTCATAGAGTGACAATAACTTAAGAAGGTTATTTTAAAGATGCCTCAAATAGTCGTAAGTTTACCTTGCAATAAGGTAAAATTATTAGTATATATGTTTAATGTTTATCTTATTAATTATAAATTTTCTTTTAAGTTAAAAGATGTGATTTTTTCAAATGGTATAATTACAAATTTAGTAGAGAGTTCTTGAAGTAATTTATAAATAAAAAATATTTATGTTGAAGAAAGAGGCCTAAACAACCACAATTGAATCATGTACAACATTGGAAATGAAGGAGCAAATAAAGCTAACAAAAGAAAATATTTTGTTGACAAAAGGGAAAAATGAGCTGAATTTATTTTAGTGATTATCGTAATAGGGTTTTTTGCTTAATGTAAGTGTTATAATACGGTTTGTCATGGGCAAATGGAACTAAATTGTAATATTTTGTTTAAAACTTGAATTTTGATGAATGAAAAAATTACCTTGGTTAATTGTCCTTTATCTTTATTGTTTTGTTATTTATAAAGATTCCTTAATTTAAATTCAAACTCAAAAAGTGTGCATTACAGATAAGACATGCAGAAGAACATGATGATGGGATTTTGGACTGTCAACAGCAATAACATTTATCATCTTTGAGAATCTGAAACACCAAGACCCATGTGAATATCGAAATCAAATCCAGATCAGGTTATACATTTTGCAATGAAAATATACAGATGAGCTGATAATGTCAAGAAGAGCATGTCAATGGTCGCGCCTCTACCGGTATCTATACCATGTGAGACTGAACAACCCCTTCTAGTGTGCTAGCACCACTGTTTGAGACCACTCTCTCTCTATCTCTATCAGAGGACATCTCAAATTAGGGTTTTAAGCAAATGAGCCTCTTCTGTCTTCAAGTCATACTATACATCCATATATATAGTAAAACCCTAAAGCCCAAATCCTAAGGCCCAAAGCCCAAATCCATTTAAGGCCTAACGAATATTCAACCTGTTTGGTGTGTGATCCTGTGGGCTTATTTAATATTAGCAGGAGACCCAAACTTCTTTTAGGCCTACAAGTTATAAGAGGTCTCTAGCAAGACATTATAACTACCCAATATTAAATAATGTTGGAACATGACACTACCTGAATTACAACTAATTAATTAGAGTACATTCTATAATTGGTTCGTAGGGCAGACATTAACACATGATACCTAATTAATATTTGTAATAATCATCAAGAAGCATATTTTGTAGTTTTATATCACAATAAATAATCTGAGCAGTAAATAAGTAAATAATTACACCATAACATCTATCCATCCATATATATAAGTGATTGGATTTATCCTTTTGTATATAAATAATCCATCTAGAAAGTAGCACCAACACCCATCCATATACAAAAGTGATTGAATCTACCCATCCATATACAAAAGTGATTGGATCCATAAACAAAAGTTCCAACAACTAAAGTTCCAACAACACATAGACAACACTAATGTATAGTTTGAGAACCAACCAAATTGCTTCCCTCATTTGCACTTGATGAGAAGATTGATCATGTGTTGGTTGAGTCAATGAAGCTCTCCTCCTCGTTGTTTAGGTTTGTAACTTTGGAAAGTGATGCTAGGTTATCCTTTGAACCTTAGACCCTTGGTTCAAAAGAAAGCTTGAATGAATGTAGATCAACTTCTCCATAATTCCGTTTATTACAATATAAAGAGTTAGCAATCTGCAAACTCATATGTTGTTAACAACATTCACATGAATTAGTTATTAACAATGTGAAAAATGCTCATATACTCACAATATTGTTGTGTTAACTTGGTTTAACAACATTCACATGAATTAGTTATTAACAATGTGAAAAATGCTCATATACTCACAATATTGTTGTGTTAACTCGGTATGACAATATGTTCAAATGTATTAGACCGAACATCTGTGAAGAGATATTAATGATGACCTAATAAATATGATAAAAATATCATTGTGAGTTTGATATATGAAGTAATATACAATAATCAAAACAAGGTTTAATAATAAAAAAATACCTGTAAAGATTGTTAAGGAGGTTGAGTCGAGCCTTCATTCTTACATTTTCTGGTATTGTGGTTAGAATTGCCACATTTCATACATTTTTATTCTTGACCCTTTCGAGTCAATTTGTTTGGATTTTTCAACTTATTAGGCTCATTTACTCCTCTCATTCTAGTTATTTTAGGTCCTCTTAGCATGACACTTTTGGGTAGTGGGTTAATTACTTCTGCATCAACAATAGGTCTAAAAATTAGACCCCTAATAAGTTGCAACACATGGTTATACAATGCAAGGAATTTAGACTTTTCATAACAATCATCTACAAATGCCTCTGCCTTTGTTTTGAATGGTGAACATAACTTATAGCATGTTTACAAGGATATTTATAAAGCTCCTATGCCCGACAACTACGTGATTAGTGTCTACCAATTCTTATAATGGTTAACCTGTACTTAGTCTAATACTAGTACTTGCTCTCTGCAATGGTTCACCTGGTTATTCTCTGTTTGGGTATTCATCACTATTAGTAAAACTACCATAACTAGTTGAGTGATTTTCAACTAGTTGGTGGTCATCAGGAGTGTCAACTTGTATAAAACTCTTATCCTAGTCCCTATTATGATCATTTACCTCTTCATCAATTCCTACATAAACTCCTTCACCAACTCCTACACCAACTCCTTCACTAACTCCTTCACCAACTTCCTCAACATGTTCATCATCAACATAATCTACCCTAATACCACACCTTCCCTCTTCACCCTCGCTATCTCCATCCTCTCCTCCAACTATAGGCAATATCCCTGGTGCAAGGATTGGGGTGTCTAATAAATGAGTTACATAAACATCAATCATTTAGTGGATTTTCAAAAGGTTAATAAGCCTTAGACAACTTGGATTTTGTTTAATCAATCTCAACAACTCCCTAAATTTAAAGCTGGGTACACTATAATAAGCCTTGAGATCTTGAAGGCATCCCAACTCCTTTCCCATCTCATATATTTCCCTATAGCTAACATAATCAAGGTTTACTTTATCAAAAACTCTTGTTTGCTAGTCAACATATTTTAACTCTTGTTCTACTATAAACGTTCCACCATAAAAAACAACCTTATACTACCAAATTGGGTATTACATACCTGTTCACAAGTTAGGGGAAAGAATTATAGCCAAATCAAAAGGAAAATGCACTTAAAGATAGCCAAATCATTATTAACTTATCAATAGTGATAATTCTTTATTAACAAACTATTTAAATTATCATCATCAGAAAATATAAAATTAAAAGAAAGTAGATTAATTATCTATTATCAACTTTTTCTAATTCACGCCTATAAAATTACACTCAAACACTAACACATTAAGTTATATATAAATGCACTATTCAAGTTCACGTTGAATGATTAAATAAACTTCTTATTATTGTCAATAGGTTAAAAAATACCCATAACTATACCTCTTATTCTAGGGATATTAGAAATGTTTTTATGAATTTTACATTAAGGATTGAATTCATAATTTTCTTTATAATGACAAAATTATTAAATTAAATTATTAAACACATTGAAAGGTCAAGAGTAAAGAATGTTCATAAGATAGAATTAAATTATTAAATACTTCGAAAGTTCAACAGTAGCTTGATTCTAGTGCTATTACTTATGTTTCTAATGTGAAGCTGAGAACTTTCTATACATGAAAAATCATAAGGTCTCAATTGAAGGCGTAGGGACTTATCGTCTCATATTAAATACTAGTTATCACCAGGATATAATACAAATTCTCTATGTATCTTTAATTTTTAGAAACTTAATTTATGTTTCTAAACTTGATGAAAGTGGTTTTACTTTTAAGTTTGGTGATGGTTGTTTCAGCTTATTTAAACATAATTCTATTATTGGTTTTAGAATTCTTACGGATGGTTTCTATAAATTGAAACTTGATGTTAATTTTTTTGAATCCCTATTTTCAGTTTATCATACCATTGGAACTAAACGTAGCATAATAAATGACAGTTCTACTTACTTATAGCTTAAACATTTAAGTCATACATCTAAAGAAAGATTAGAAAGATTGCTAATGAATGGAATTTTTTTAATTTATATTTTACTGATCTTAGTATATGTGTGGATTATAGTAAGGGAAAGCAAACCAAACATAGTAAGAAATGAACCACAATAAGTGGTTAGCTCCTTGAAATTATACACACTGATATATGTGGACCTCTTGACACTCCATTCTTTAGTAGAGAAAATCATTTTATCACTTTTATCGATGATTTTTCACTTTACATACATATGTCTATTTGCCTAACGAAAAATATCAAGATGTAAATTCCTTTGGGATGTTTGTAAAAGAGGTTGAAAGGCAATTAAACAGAAAAGTGAAAATTGTAAGATAAAATTGAAGTGGTGAATAGTATGAAAAATATGATAAAGCAGGACAATATCTAAGTTTATTTACAAAATTTCTTGAGAAACATGGCATATATAAATAGTATATTATGCTAGACACACCTCAACAAAATGCTGTGACAGAAAGGTGTAATAGGACATTAATAGATATGGTTAAGAGTATGATGAGATTAATTCCTCATTACCTAAAATCTTGTGGATGCATGCACTTAAAACTGTTTTGTAGTTACTGAATAGGATTCCTAGTAAAGTAATCCCTAAAGCTCCTTTTGAGTCATATACTATAAAGAAACCTAGTATGAGGCACCTACATGTTTGGGGTTATCTAGCAAAATCACAAGTTTATAATCAAAAAAAAAAGAAATTATATTATTGAACAGTTAGTAGTTACTTTATTGATTACCTATAGAAATCCAAAAGGTATAGGTTTTATTGTACAAACTATAATCTAGAAAGGGTTTATGTTCCATTACCTATAAATGTTATAATATCCATATCTATACCAAATATTGTCCCATTATTGGAAGAATAAAATGATCTCAACATTTGGATGAATCAACACCTTATGAAGAAACTGACTCACAACTAATTGATATAAATGAACCACATGAAATAGCTTTAAATGAACTTATAAGAACAAGGAGATCAATTATTAATGATGATTATGTAGTCTATTTGCAAGATTCAAATGTTAATTATGGCATTAATAAGGATCCTAATTTGTTTTCATAAGCCATATAAAGTGACAAATTTCATAAATGGATTGATGTTATAGAAGATGAGTTAATTTCAATAACATGAAATAATGTATGGGACTTGCTTATTTGACAAAAAGTTCTAAAAGAGTCAAATGTAAATGGGTCTTTAAGACCAAATATGACTTGAATGGCAATATTAAACAATATAAAACTTATCTTGTTGCCAAAATTTATACTAAAAAAGATGGTATTGATTATAAAGAGACTTTTTCACCTATCTCAAGGAAAGACGTTAAGAATAATTATGGCATTAAAGATTCAGTTTCATTTAGAGCTATATCAAGTAGATGTGGACACTACTTTTCTGAATGAAAATCTCGAGAAGGAAGTTTATATAAATCAAATTAAAGGTTTTTCGTAGAAAGAAAAAGGCGCATGGTGTGCAAATTTAAGACATCAATATATTGACTTAAACAAGCTTCCCAAAATTGGTATATTAAGTTTAATGATACCATAATATCTTTTAGTTTTCAAGAAAATATTGTTCATCAATGTATCTACTGAAAGATTAGTGAGAGTAATTTTATGTTTCTAGTTCTATATGTTAATGATATTTTACTTGTTCCTAATGATTTGGATATATTGTATAAGACTAAAGATTTTCTTTTCAATAATTTTAAAATGAAAGATATAAGAGAGACATCCTACATGATAAGAATGTCAATATTCCAAAATAGATCATAAAGACTTGTAGGATTGTCTCAAAAAGACTATATCAAAATAATTTTTCAGATATTTAATATGAATAAATATTCAGCAGGGGTTGTTCCGATACAAAAAGAGGATAAATTTAGTCTCATGCGATATCTAAAGAATGATATGGAATGTAAAGAAATAGAATCTATTCCATATAATTCTATTGTTAGCAGTTTGATGCATCCCGATCTCAACTTCGTAGTTGAAATGCTAGACTGATATCACATATTATTGGAAAGCTGCAAAGAAAGTCAATATCTTCAAGGAATAAATGACTATATGCTATGTATAGATGAATTAATATATTAATGGTGATTGCAAATTCAGATTCAAATTTTACTAAAAGCATTGACAATAAAAAGCCAACATTTTAGCTATTTGTTTCTACTAATAGAATGAGCAATTTCTTGAAAAAGTGTTAAATAATGTCATTGCTTCATATACTATAGCAGTAGATTTTATAGCTTGTTTTGAGGCTACAATTCATGTCTTATAGCTACAAAATTTTATTTCAATGGTTAGGATTGTTAATATTATTACTAAGCTGTTGAAAATTTATTGAGATAATTCTTTAAATAGTTTTCTTCCCTAAGAAAGACAAGTATTTTAAAGATGCTAAACATATGGAATTAAAATATTTTATCATAAAGAAGGATGTCCAAAAACAAAGAATATTTATATAAAGAGGGGAGTCCAAAAACAAAGAATATTTATTAAATATATTAAGACGAATGTCATAATTGCAAATCAATTACGACTTACAGAAAGTATTCTATTAAAATTTTTTGCTTAAATTGGTCCTGGATAAAGAAGAAAGGAAAGACATGAAGTTTCTTCGTACTGGATAGTAGTAGCATTGATGACTTGAACGAAGTGTTCTCTTAGGACCAAATAGATTTGGTTGGAATGACTGGTTCTATTAATTTTGTTTCTTTTCTCTTCAATAAAAAGATTACCTTTATTTTAATTACTGAACCATGAGAACACACTCATCAGGTAACTGGTACTAAGAGTATGAATCTTCCAAACTTGCCAAAACCTCCAACTAGTTACACCTCCAAAAAAGCAAATTTTCCAGAGGAAAAGGAGAAACGAGAAGAAGGAAAGTGAACATATACAACTACAAATAAATGCTAATGGCTACAAATAACTTGATGCAATGATTACAAAACTTTCCTAGCATCCTGTATTCACATGCGTGGAATGTACAAGAGATATCATAAATTCATAATATATATTTTTCCAGACACTCTTTGAGCTTTTGAAAAGTGACTGGTTTTGAAACAAAGGAGTCCATCCCATTTGCATAACATTCTTCTGCACTCTCTGATAATGCATTTGCTGTCATCTGCATTTTCCGAAGCAATATAAATGGATGTGTTTCCACGTATTATATATATACTATAGAGTCCAAAAAAAAAGGGAATTGAAATATTTACTTGGAAATAAACATGATATGATGAACTTTTATAATTATATCCTCATCTAAGTTTCATAAGCATTTTACAGTAAGGTATTTTCTTTTTATCTGATTACCCAA
Source organism: Erythroxylum havanense (assembly GCA_024752395.1). Lineage (NCBI taxonomy): Eukaryota > Viridiplantae > Streptophyta > Magnoliopsida > Malpighiales > Erythroxylaceae > Erythroxylum > Erythroxylum havanense. Next base: position 32,274,558 of record JANTNU010000003.1, read on the forward strand.
TTAGTCTCATAAGCTTAACTTTTACTTGCTTTCAGTACACTGGGAAACAACCTTATTACGTCGGAATTATCAGTTTTACTGCCTAATGTTCTACTTTAGGACAGCTACAGTCAACATCCATTTCAGCCTGAACTTAGCTGCTAATACAAAGTAGCAGCCAATTCACAGTTGCATTATGTTGAAGATAGGAGAATAATGTACTTGAAGATTTGATCAGGCCAAAACTCTTGTACTCTAATGCATCTACATACTGAGAAATAACATAAGACTTGAATAGAATGATGCAGAATGCTCACCGCAATTATAGGGATCCTCTTCGAAGATGGCAAAGGATATTGAACATCTTGTGATGAATCTAGAGGCAGTACACATTTCTCAATTCCAGCTTCTGTAGCAGCATCCCAGTTTCCAGTTTCTTCGAAAGAACGGATAATTCTTGTAGCTTTAAGACCATCCATAACTGGCATGCAGACATCCTGCGGAATAAGTTAACACTTGGTTACAATAACTTATCATCAAACTTTTCAACTCACTAAGCACTGCCTTTGAATGCGGTATGCTTGCCTGTTCTAAAATAGGAACAAATAATTGCAGTCTATAGAAATTTCCAACACTCAGGAAATTACCATTAAAATGAGATCATAATTATGTGTCTGAACAGCACTCATTGCTTCAATTCCATTATAGGCTACATCCATAGAATACCCTAGCTGCTTCATCATTGTCTGTGTCACCATCACATTTATCTTGTTATCTTCTACAAGAAGAATCTTAGGCTTTGGTTTTGATTTGGGTGCTTCTGAACGGCTGCTAGATGTGCTCTGATAAGATATTTCACCTTTCTCCTCCGCCTGACATGATCCTGGTGGTTCATTTCTCACCCTGATTTCACCATTCGACTTTGAGTGAGAGACGGAATCTGAGCTAAGATTATGATACTGACTATTGGTTTCACCGTGGTACTGTTTCCTTTCAGAAATTACACCCTCATCGTTGCTTTCTGGACTATGGCTCACCGAGCAGTCAGGTTCAGATGATATTTCAGCGGCCTCAACAGCTGAACAAGCATCCTCAATTGGCGCCGTATCCTTTAATCTAACATTTTCAGAGGGTTTTGAATGCGAACCATATGGGGATCCATTCATTTTGTGAGAATCACCATAACTAATGCTTTCTGGTAGCAATTTTTGAATCCTGATGGGTCCATTGGACAACAAAGTGCCTAAAGTGCGTGGTCGGAACTCAAAGAATCCAGCTGTTTCATCCTCAGGTGGAGCATCATGGTCACCCATGTCTGAGATCTCATCAGGGTCATCTGAAGAATCACACATTGTTGACGCCTTGTATGGTAGTACAAATGTAAATGTTGAGCCACAGTTCACTTGACTAGATACCGTGAGACGTCCACCCATCAGCTCAACCTATGGCAATGCATAGAAGTATGAGGAAGTGGTTTGGATATATAAGCCATTTGATAACTTAGTACTTAATTTACAGATTCCAACATCGAAACTGCAGCACAATATTGGTGAATCATGATTAGAACAACACAGAAACTGACTAAAAGGGATACAGAACCTCAGTAGAACAAACTCCATTTTTTATTATTCTTAATTTTACATGGCCAACTTTTAAAGGATTGCTGAGCCATCTAGCAACTATAAGACGAATTCTGAGCAGTAAAAATTTATTAGGTGATCCAAGTGTTGAACATAGAAACTTTTTAAATCCTAGTAGCATATAAGCTGTAGTTCTTTGTATGTCATTTACCAACTGTTTGCATATTGCAAGGCCAAGCCCTGTCCCACCATACTTTCGAGCATGATCTGCACTGACTTGCATATACTTTTTAAATAGTGTTGGTAGGGCATTTTCTGTAACATGAAAGGGAGACATTGATTAGTTTTCTGTGATATAAATCAACATGTAAATAATTGACAGAGAGACATAAAACAAGGAAAAAGGGTAGGAATCTGAGCTAGTCGTGATGCACCTGGTATTCCGATCCCTGTATCATAAACATCACAGCGCAACCACACGGTTGTTTCAAGTAATTGAGGACCTTCATCATTGTCTTCATCCGATGTGCTTTGATGCTTTACCGGAGTTCTAGGTTCATCATTAAAGGAATGATTCTGGTTGTTGCCTCCACTATGTTCCCTAACATGGAACCCTTTTCTACCACTGCTTGTTTGAGATGTTAATGCACATTGCTCCTTTTTTTGCACATTTGTTGGAGGCTCTGCCACAACATACAGATTTATACCAACCTTCCCTTCATGGGTAAATTTTACTGCATTGCTGCAACAATTATGTATGATGTGACTTAGATCAGAGCCAAGGAAGGCAACATCAAAAGGAGTGAATAAATTGTAAGCGATAGGAGTAGCTTGATATGTATAGAGCATGGGAGGTGCGGTAATATTTGCAAGGACATATAATTTCTATCACTGAGGGATGAACTAAGTTCTGAATAATGCCTGTCTGTGATAAGAAAAGCTAAAAGAGAGCAAATAATCTCAACCAACAGGGGCCCTTATTGTTCCTCACAAAAGCAAATAATCTCAACCAACAGGGGTCCTTATTGTTCCTCACAAACTAGAAGAGTGTACATGTTAGCTTAAAGCAATAAAGCTCAAGACTAATTACTACTTGGAATAGACCATAATCATCAGAATCTTGGTGGAGCACTGACATCTGCATAAAACTTGGCAAAATTGACTACCTGATCAAATTAGTGAGGATTTGTCGAATCCTTAGAACATCTCCAATGACCTGAAATTGATACATAAATCGTTCAGAAGTTTTTCAATGCTTGACACTTGCAATATTATTTTGACTTTATGCTTGTCTGAAATGCTGATGCTTCTTGCACGGTCAAGTAGAATGCAAGAGCATCAAGTCAGATTGTCAACTAGTGGACAAGATTTTGATTAACAGTGGGTTATAGCATGTTACCTCTATAGGAACATCATCAGCTATACGACCTTCCAAGGTGAGAACTTTCCGTAGTGAAGCAGCAGCTGTCTGAAGCACATGTTTTACTACTTCCCTTGGACGGAATTTTGTGGCTTCCAACTTCATAACGCCTGACTCGACCTTAGAAAGGTCAAGTATGTCATTTATGAGTTGAAGAACCAGATCTCCTGAAGATATCATCACATTTACTAGTTGCTTTTGCTCCCGATCAAGGCCTGTGGTCGAAAGAATCTCGGCCATGCTTACAACTCCAGACAGAGGAGACCTGATCTCATGAGACATAGTTGCCAGCATTTGTTTTGCTCGCATTGTCTCCTCTGCAAATTTATGACAAGTCAATGTCAGTTTCTCTAGAATTGAAGCAATACTTAGCAACCAAATGAAGGTGATAACATGCAAATGGACCTGTTATATGGATAGTTTTGGTGAGCTCAGTTTCCTTTGCTTTCTGTACTGCAATCTCTTCACGAAGTCTTGCCATTTTCTCTCTTTTTTGTACCTTTGACACAATCAACAACGTAAACGTCCATTCTTTTCAGGGAAAAAGACAATCCTGGAACAAAATGTTGAATTGCTTTACCTGATCTGTTACTTCCATTCCCATGTAATTGATGCCAATTGTCTCTCCTGACTTGCTGAAAACAGGTTCCACATAGATTAGAAATGTTTTTGAACCAAATAATTCAGTCTCAAATGTGATTTCCCTCTTTGCAGGTCTTCCTTTTTCCAAAACTTCTCTCTTGAAATCTTGGGACTCCTTAACTCCAGCTCCAGTAAATATTTCCACGTCTGTTTTTCCCAGAATGTCCTGAAAGGAGAGAAAAAATTAAGATATTGCCAAGTTGACCAACCAAATTCCCTTATAGCAGACAACTCTGAATTAATAGAAAAGAGAAAATGACTGAAAAGCATACTCCGAAACAAATTATGAGGTAAGGGGAGGGGACAAATATAGTAATGATGTAACTGGAAAGGTCTGATCAACCTTCAGTAACAACTTTCGGATGCAACCATTACCTGCTCGTGCAAACTTGGGAAATGATTATAGATAAATCGATATCTCAACTCTTTATCCTGAAAACAAAATCATTAAGAAACAATCAGTCCCTTTCAGAGAAATTATGACAAACACATAGTAAAAAGGATAGGTTTTTATCCTTCACTGATCAAATTGACGTGTGCATAATGGGCATGCTAACAACTTTTCAAATGCAAAATTGCCAAATTCGCAATCTCTACATCACAATTACCTGATGACCTATAACGACAGGAGCAGTCTGAAGTACAAAGTGTAAGAAATTGTCTGCTCTTTTAAGAATCTGTGACAACTCTTCAACTGGTGAGGCCTGTCTTTCAAAACTTTTTATACTTTCCTGCAACTTCTCCATGAGTACGTGCTCTCTCTGGATGCTAGCCTCCAACAATTTCTCCAAGTGCAGAGCCCTTTGCTTCCAGTATGCAATAGTGTCATATTCAGCGTCTGTCTCTATTCTGTTGCTTTGAACAATGACATCTTTTTTTCTCCTTGGAGCATCTTGATATATGTCAATAATTCCATCCAATATAGAGATTGGACGTTTATTGCCGCCATGTCTTTCTTCTTCGAATCGAAAATTCTCCAATATCTCCAATTTCTTGAGTTCAACTTCCTCCTTCTGTTTGCTAAGGTTATCAAGTTCTTCTTTCAGAAGCCGCACGGCATTTGCCTGCTTATACTCCCAATTTTTTACAAGGTATGCCAACTGAGAAGAGCCTTTGTCAGTATAATTAGTTAGCTCTATAAGATGGTGAAAATCAACTATAGTTGTGTCCTCATTTATTGTAACCTCTTCTAACATATCTTGATCCCCTCCTGGATTTTCTACATTGTATGGCTTTTCACTGTCAATATCTTCAGGCCACATTGAAGGGAGCTCTTCGTTGTCCATGTCCTCAAATTGATCATTCTCTATCCCGCAGACCTTGGAATCACTTGCGTCCATTTTGTCCGTCTATAGCATATATGACCATCAGCTTCTAAATCATGCCAACCATATATGCACCCGAGTTCTAGGACTTCTATTTTTCTCTCTATTTAACAGTTTGCACTACAAATCCTGAAAGAAGACTAAAAGAGTTCTTTGTTGTTTAGCATCAGAAATCCCAAATTCTTCTGAAACCTGCAACAGAAAAGAAAACACAGCATAAAGAATGAGGGCCAAATACAAATTCATTCAATTCAGAGTTGACAAGTTAGTTGAGGAAAAAAATGATGTGCCAGTGCCACCTCACAAACATTACAGTACTCAATATACAAGTTACTGCACTTATGAACATCCCAAGTCTTGGTAAAGTGAAGGCTACATAATGAAAAGTCGTAGACATCCAAGTCCATTCGATATTGTATGTTCCACTTGAAAAGAGATTGATAGTTGGAAACTGATAGGGAAAAGAGGGATCTTCAAGTTAAACCCGTTGATTGTATGAACAAGAACAGAGTAATGCCAACAAAATTTAATATCAAGAATTGTTTGGCCAAAGAATTCAGTTTGTCCTCTTACGGAGGAAAAGAAGAGGACTGTATTATCCACGGCAACATCCTCAAACTTTAAATTGAGAACATTAAATTTGGAAGTTTAAACGTCACTTTCATCAGCTAAAAGGTTTGATTCTTGTAAACAAAAAATAGATCATTCTCCGAAGTGTTCAATTGAACTCAGGGAAGCTGACTTACATAAGACAAGGCAAGTGAAAAGAGCACAACAAGAAGTCAAATTCTGTCATGACCATGAATAAACACTGCCTTGTTTCATTCTTTCTTTCATTTCATTGAAGAAAACCAATCAAAACCCAGAACCAGGAATGAGAAAAGATGATTCAATTATAAGAAGGCAGAGGCAGACTAACCTTACTGGTATGGTATGAATCACAACGACCCACCAAAGACTACACTTTGTGAAGAACAAGAACGAGAGCTGCAGAACAGACAGACCTTTTCACTGTAGATCTGAGGAATCTCCTCCCAACTGCCTAGTCAATAGTTCCCAATGCTATTTACAAAACAAAAGAAGAGAAACAGAAAAGAAAGGTTAACCAATAAGAGAGAGATAGAGAGAGAGAAGAGCATGTGAGCCAACAATAAATAGAAAAAAAAAACAAAAAAAAAAAAATGTGTGTAGAGAAGAGACATCCCAGAAGCCATGTGACAATGGAGGTCAAAAATTAATAGAGAATTGAGTTACCCCTTTACTCCATTGACACTTGTGTAATATATTTTCATCAAAAGCTTGTTTCTTTCTCTTCTTCTATGTTACATCCATTACTCTCCTCTGCATTTTCCTAGAGATTTTTTCCTCCCAATCACCATTCACACAAACGCATTGATCTAATAGTGTCTGTATAGCTAAGTTGGCTTAGCAGTAAAACCAAAAACATGTGCCATCTTCTTGATTCTGCCATATATATAATACTCTCCAGCCAATCAGAGAACGTTTAGAGAGAGAAAATACCGGAAGAGTAGTTTTCAGTTATATTTTAAACCTTAAGCTTTTCTTGTTCCCCGCCCTTTACTACCCCTAGGTGACGTGTTGGAACGGCGCGTGATACAAACCTCTTCTTTACTTGTCATAAAAAATAAATATTAAATTTTAGTTTAATTATAACATAGTTTATTTTTTTATCATAATTTATTAACCTTTTCAATTATTTATAACTTTTTTAGACGACATTATATTAAAACTCGTCGTTTTAATAAAAAAATATGTATAGATAAGGGGAAAAAAAAAAAATAAAGACTATAAGACCGGACAAAGCATCATATATAACTTAACTACGTGTCTTAATCCCTTTCACAAGTTGTTGTCAACATAGATACATTAGAAATTGAATAAAAATTATAAGACAAGTAATGAAAGTTAGCTTTATAACTTCATAGTCATGTTCTAGATTCCAAATTGGTTGTTCGCCCCTTCCATGTGTTATTGGGATATTTTAGTAACATTAGAGAAAAGGAGAACAATAATATATATATTTATATAAACAGAGTCATTGCAAATTAAAATAAGTGCATACTAAATACATTAGTTGGGAAGCAGATGGTGGGAATAAAATGATAAAAGGGAACTCAAACAACTAAGTCCTATTTCTGCATCTTTCTCTAATTTTTTGGGCTTTAAGTAATATTTTAATAATCAGATCAGAAATCAAACCGATAAAATAAAAAATTTAAGATTTAAAAGGTTCAACCAATACTAAATTGTTATAAAATCGGTTAAACATTAAATAAAATTAAATAATTTAAATAAGATTGTCCTTATTTATCAAAGAATTTTAATCTTAATTGAAAAATAATTATGAAATAAAATTTATTTATTTATTTTAGTTATCAATTTTTTTTAATTTATTAAAATTGATCGTTTAATAAATAAAATGATCAGTTTTTAACAATAAAATTTATTAAAGTAAATCAATTTGAAAAGTTAAAATCACTCAAAAAATTAGACAGTTCAAAGTTTTTACTATAAAACCTGCTAAACCGATTAACTTTCATTGATTTTAAGAGCTATTTTATATTGCAATTACCAAGTGATTGATCTGAATCTCCATCAACAAAGAATAAATATGTAAAGGATAGCATAAATTCTAATTTCACGTGTTATTAAAAGGAAAACACCATATTTTATATGACGATAGAAAATATTAAATAAAGTATAGTCCCTTTTTTCATGTTTCATTAAATAAAAAGAAGGGAATATGGATAAATTATTGTAGGAAGACTTTATAGCATGAAAGATATAGGTTGCTATTACATTACCTCCAATGAAACCAATTGCTTATTGATAGATAGTTGGCTTAATTAGTCACAATACAAAAATTATATATGGTATTACCGATGATTAAAAAACTCAATTGATTCAACCTTAAAAATCTTAAACTGCTTAACTTTTTAGTTTTATTTTTAATTTTCCGTTTCAGTTTACTTTAATAATTCTTGTTATTAAAAACTGATCAATTTATTAACTAATCGTTCAATTTTAGTAAATAAATAAGTTCTTATAAACTAAAATAAATCAATTATTTTTTATTTAATAATTTCTTTTTTTAATTAAACTTCAAATTATTCAATAAGTAAAGATGATTTTTTAAAATCATATTTAAATTCTTTAATTTATTTAATCTTTAGTCAATTTTACGACAGTATAGTACTAATTAAAATTTTTAAACTTTTAACTTTTTATTTTACGGGTTTAACTTTTAATTTGGTTTTAAAAATATTGGACATTATACATAAAATTTTAATTGAGCCACCAAGGAAATGAATGACGAGGATTAGAGTTTGAGGATTTCACAAGTTAATTGGAATGGGGAGGGGATCCTCTGTACCCCAACCATGGCCCAACCCTGGCCCCTTCCCATCCTAACCATCCATCTACGTGGGTCCCACATGGATGGATGGCTAGGATGGAAAGGGGCCAGAGTTAGGCCAGGATTGGGGGTACAGAGGATCTTAAGCCATTGGAATAACATGTGAATTATGGGTCTTTTTAGGTATAGTGCTTGTCAGAACGATCGAGCAAAAGCTAGCTTTTTCTTTGTATAGATATATCTCCGTTCTTCTTCTTTTTTTAACAAGAAGACTTGACATGAATAATCTTATGTACCCCAGTTTATAATACATCTCTTTTAATAGCATTAGATACGGGTGTGAAGAGTCACCACCAAATATGTAAAGTGAAGGAACATGCGAGCCAACCACATTAGGGTCATAATACCAAACATGCTGAGTACGATTGAAATTGTATACATTTTGATGATGTTAAAATAAACATTACCTATTAGAAACTACAATTAAAACTCTCTAAATTAAGTAGATTTCTAATGCAATGGAACAAAAGTAAGATTTATAATTTCAAATCTACCTCCAAACATACCAACTATTGCACATGTTCCTTCCAATTTAAAGAAGTATATATCGAGTATTGACGCTCAACGTTTCCAACGACGAAGCTATATGGGGCCTAGTGATGCACTGAATTTCTCAAGATTTTTTAAAAATTATATATATATATAGAGAGAGAGAGTTATTTAAAGGTGAGTGATGTAATGAGTCCTCTAAATTTAAAAAAATTAATATTCAGGTCCTTTTATATTAAATTGCTGACTCCGTCATCGAACGTTTTATACGATGAATTGCTTTTATAATATCAGCAATTTGCTCAATTTTTTTTAATTTGAGTTTTTCTCTTTCTCGCCAATTGCTTAGATGTTATACATCGAACTCTATATTCTAAACTGTATCACATTAGTTAAACATATTCTAACTGGGTTTCCAGCGAAGTCGCCATTTTGTAAACCATTCTTTAGATGTAAAGAATAGGAAGAGAGAGGGTGGTCGGTCAATCACCCAATTAATTAAAACACGTGTAAAGCCAGAGACTATATTTTATAAGGAGTGCTGATAAAAGCAAGGGAATGGGATGACTGGACAAGAAAGTATGCCATAGAAAATGGTCACCAACGTGATACTAACCCTTAATCACTATTATTTTCTTTAAAATGAGAATATATATTTATTATTTTTTTCTGTACATATAGTAAGTAATATTTTAGATCTCTAAATTATAATATTTCAAAAACCACACCGAAAGTTTAATTTTTTAGATAAGAAATTTAAGCTTTAAAAGGTTCAGTTATTATTAGACTATTATAAAATTAGCTAAAAATTAAATAATTTAAAATATGATTGAAAGAAATCGTAATTACCTATTGAAGAATTTGAAGTTTAATCAAAAAAGAAATTATTAAATAAAAATTAATTATTTAATTTTAGTTTTTAAAAGTTATTATCATCATCACACTCAGTCTGAAGTTCCGGAGTAAAGCTGAGTCTGGAGATGTTTGATAGTACGCACTACGCAGTCTTAACTCTACATAGTAGACAGATTATTTTCGGTAGGTCTACATGTAAATGTGACTGGAAAATAATGACGCAGATTAAAAAAGTAAATAAATAAAAATGACATGCAAAATATTTAAGTAAATAAAATTACAATAAATAATAATAATAATAGAAAAATAACAACAACAACAATAATAATAATAATGCCAATTAAAGGATGAGAGTGAGAGCGCTAAGAAAGAGGGAGAGCAATACAGAAAAACTGACTCGTTGTTACTTCGACAAGAGTTATCTCAAAAACCAACCCTTTTTGACAAAGAGAGTAAAACAAGCAAAAACAACAGCTGCAATAAGTGCTAATAACAAAATGATCCTGAGAGCGGAACCCGAGATGAAAACCCAAACAAAAAAATGAACTAAAACACTTCGTTCCTAAGATTCATTTAATATCAAAATCTAACAGAACTTTTATTGATAACTTAATAGACAATACTCAAATAACCTTAAAATTTGATTTTATGCTACAAACAACCATTCTGGATGCCCTTCCCATCTCACCATCTTCATTATTACAATAACATAGATTTAATTAAGAAAATCACAACACACACAACTTAACACAAAATCCAGCAGAAAACAAGACTTTAATGCAACATCACAATTAGAAAAGAAAGGAATACATATCTCAACCAACGACGAAAAAAATGGCAGGTGATAGAAGAAAGCGACGACGATGGCGGATATAAGGAGATAACACAAAACGCAAAATCCAAATCTAATTCTTAAGCTAGTTTCACCTCTAAACTTGACTTTTGCAATATAGACTCTCATGTAGATCTACATGCTGCCAGCATTGGGTCGGGCAACTAGGTGGGAGGATCGGGGCCGAAGTCTTTGAAGCAGTCATTGTCGACACTATTAGATTTGAAGAGAGAAGCACCCACGCGAGCTCCAAACGAAAAGCAAGCGACCCACGGGTGAAACAAGCAAGCAACTTATTAATTAATAAAAATTAATTGATTAATTAATAAATTGATCAATTTTTAATAATAAAAGATATTAAAATATATCGAATCAAAAAGTTTAAAACCGAACTAAAAAATTAAAAGGTTTAAAACTTTTATTATTAAACTGATCGAATCAATTGAGTTTTTTAATCATTACCAATTTTTCTATACAAAATAAGATATCTAATAAAATAATAAGTTAATAACTTAGAATTAAAAGAATACTTCGATTCAAATAATCAATAAAAAATAATGTTATACAATGAGTGTCTTTTTCAGTAATCTAAACAAAATCTTTAAATGAATACGGAACTGAAATCTATGGCGACCTTTTCAGTAGATTTATCAGGTAATAATCAATCTATCAGATAATATATATGAAGTGGTCAGACTTCTAGGGTCCTTTGTAAATACGGTGACGGCTATAGAAAATTAACAAACTTCGAAGAATCGCTCCATTAAACTACAATATAATTGACTTGCTGAGAACTTTTTGTTCACAGAAGTTTGCAACACTTTGCTTTCACTACACGCCCATGCGCCCCCTTTTCACTAGAAAATTGCATTCGTTTCAAGTAATGGTTATAGTTTTGTACAGTGCTACTTGACAGTACTCCAACACCAATTGCAGGGTTGCAATTTGATTATCAACTATGTTTTAAAAATCAGATTAAAAATTAAACTTATAAGATAAAAAGTTAATGTTTAAAAGGTTTAATAATTGATATAAAAATTGACTAAAAATTAAAAAAAATTTAAAATTTTAAAATATAATTAAAAGGGATTGTTGTTATTAATTGAAAAATTTATTAAA
>JANTNU010000003.1:32286334-32322352 GCA_024752395.1 Erythroxylum havanense
ATTGAAAAATTTATTAAATAAAAATTAATTGATTCATTTTAATTTATAAGAACTTATTAATTTATAAAAATGACCGATTAATTAATAAACTTATTAATTTTTAACAAAAAAAATTATTAAAATAAACTAAACTAAACAATTAAAAACTAAACTGAAAAATTAAAAATTTTTACAATTAAATTGATCACACGAATTAATTTTTTTTTGCTATTGGTGGTTACAAACTTAATTACAATTAAATTGATCACACGAATTAATTTTTTTTTGCTATTGGTGGTTACAAACTTAATTACAAGTTAACCTTTTGACTTTTATATGATTTATGGAACCCCTCTCTTCGATAATTCTTTTATTGGGAAGCATTTACGTTGCTTCATGCATCAAAGTTGCCCATCTTGGCCGGCACCTAGCTGTTCTTTAATTAAATTTTCAGAGATTTTTTTAAATCATAACTTCATAAATTGTTATCTATTAATTAAATATTAAGTACTGTACGATTACAATGGCTAATTACTTGTTAACACCTGTGACCTCACCAGAATTATAATCAATAGATCCCAATTCTACTTTGCTTATGTCTTAATTAACTTGTTCTTTCTCCTTTCTATAAAAATATAAACAAAATAGATTTTAATAGACTTTATATTAGTATATTGTGCAAATGACTGGGAACACGGAACACCTATAGTTTAGGATATTTAATCAAAATTTTAATATTAAAAATTTTGAATTTTAAAATTTTAAAATTTTTAAAAATCTCCTTTCTTAATTTTAATTAAAAAATAATGATCAAATAGAGACGATATAAGCATCATGCAAGCAAAATAAATACCGTTTATACGAGTTGTTAATTATATCGGACTTTAAAATAATAATTTACCATAATTATTGTTATATTAGTAATATTTGATTAGCTTATATAACGTATTTTTGTTATTAGTTTTGAATGAAATTTTTAAAAAATAATTTTCTAGAAAATTAAAATTTATAAAATTTTAAGTATCAGAATATTTTTCTTCTTAAAGTAGATAGGATATCTGTTATTTTAGTATATTTGTACGGTTTTAATTAAAAATAAATACCTAGAAAGGACTGGGTGATGGAGGCAAACCCTAGCGGTAAACATCAGTAGTCGTGCATGGGATTGACGTGGGCTGTAGCTGGGCGTACCCGGAGGCATAGACAGAAAAGAGCAATAGAAAAAAAATGAAAAAAGAAAAAGAATCATAAACCATCCAGGTTTGAACCTTGAAGCCTTTTGCGACGACGATGATAAGAGAGACTGAATCGGTCAGCATCACCAGGTGTGGGAAGCAAGCAGCCACATAATCAGCCACAACTGCACCCAACCCAGCAGTTTTTGCGGTTCGGGCAACTTTGAGCATTTATTTTTAATGGAACATGGCCCCATAGCCATTCTGTCAATCATATATGCCACTAGTGTCACCCACATCTGTATTAGCATGTTTCTTTTTTTATATTTAATGTAGCACTTTTGGTTTTTTTTTTTTAAGTATTTCCTTCAAGATGGGCCCTTCTGAAAATGATAGTGGCCTCTGTCTAGCTTTTTAATTTTGGGTGACATCTCAGCAATAAACAGCGGTGGTCAACTTCGGAGAGGTTGAGTGAGCTTTAGAACAATGGACAAAATTAACAAAGTAGATAGATTTATGTATTGAGTAAGTTAATATTTTGACTAAAAAGGCAAATCCTATAAATTAAAATAAATAAATAAAATTTTATTTAATAATATTTTTTCAATTTAACTTTGAATTCGCAAAGATAATATCTTTTAATTATATTTTAAAATTTTTTAATTTTATTTAAATTTTAACCGATTTTATAATGACCTAATCAGATGAATTTTTTAATTGTTGAATTTAGGTGCTTATTTACTACAAAATTTAGCTTATGTAGAAAATTTGGAAAGACAACATTGATACTATATTGAAAAGTATTAAGTTTTATTAAGGATATACACTTGCAATTTATTTTAAATCAACTTTTATTCCATTAATAATTAACAATGCCCTAATCTTTAATTTACTTATCAAGCAACAACAAACGAACGAGAAGCGAAATGGAAAGGGAGTGTATTTTTGTAAAAAAAAAAAAGAAAAAATTGCAAAATGGTCCCCAAACTAAATAATCGATTTTATTACAAAATGACAATTCTTTGTTAGATTGAAGATTTCAAGTGCCACATTACCAGCTTCACATCTTTTGTTTTGTTTTTCTTGCTTTTACGGGTTTCAAATAATATTCATTAAATGGATAAATGAAGAAGAACACAAAATAACGTACTTAACATACTGGTGCAGATAAATTGATTCCCTTTTCAACACTTGATGAGGAGGAAGCTCTGAACTTTCAACTGTTAACGAATGGATAAATAGAGAAAGACACGTCGAGGAGGGGAGCTCTGAGGTTACAACTGCTTCCATTTATCACAATAATCTAGGGTTTCCTAGTTCATAGTAATGATATCGTATGCCCGTACATAAGCAGAAAGATCTCTGTGGGATTCACAAGGCCCCAACGATGAAACATCAAATCCCCGAAAGTCTGGAGGCACAACACTACTCTCTTAGATTACGATTTTGTCAAATATGACAACTCCATGACAAAAAAAACTCTTATCCTACTCTTCTTCGACACCACATGGCATGCCCTTACGAGTCTAAACGGGCCAGGTTGGTCTACATGCAATCAGGCACATAAGTATATCAAACGTTTTCACTTCGGAGTTAATATTACGGTTTGATCTAATTGTAAAATATGAGACTTGAATCTCGTATCGATTAAATACAAAATTGATATGAAATTTATAGAAATTTTGAACTCTCTATCTTCATAAGCTAGCTTTTAGAGTGTGACTCTCTTAAAATCGTTATCAATTAGTATCAGAACCAGTCTTGGAGTAATGGCCATGGAGTAGTGGCCTGGGAGTGCCAGTCATGACCAACATGGCCGTGACCAACAAGGACCTCAGAGTGGTGACCCATGGAGTGGTGACCTGAAAATTGTCAGCTGTGACCAACATGGCCGTTACCAATGAGGATATTAGTTCTTATAGAGGGACGAATGTTACGGTTTGATCTAATTGTAAGGTATGGGACTTGAATCTCATAGCGATTAAATACAAAATTGATATAAAATTTATAAGGACTTTGGGTTCTCTACTTTCATAAGCTAGCTTTTAGAGTGTGGCTCTCCTAAAATCCTTATCAGTCAACTCAGATATTAGAATTACAACATTCTAGCTTGACCTTAACCTATGTCCTGTGCATGTGTTGGAACAGACGAATCAAGTTTACATTCTCAATCTTTGAAAATAGTCCGAACGTACATGTTTGGATCTTGTTGATGAGAGTCCACTCCATAGTCAACAAGAAAGCTACTATACTCGCATAAGTTTATCCATGAAAATGAAGCAGTTGGCTTATAATTGGATGAAGTCCTGTTCGAAAGAGACTGCAAGATGATACATTGATATTAGGGGTAGTGGACAACACCACTCCGTGATTTCTTGCATAGCATGCTAATCCGGACCTAAGGGATGGGGGACAAATAAGTTGCTTGTCATTTTCATTCACGTAAGTGAATTTGAATCTTTCGAGGTAAATTGTGCGAGAACATAATTATAGGGGGGCAAGTAAGTTGCATGTCACTTTCTCGAGAAAATTCACAAAATGATACTCGATCCTTTTGAGGTAAATCAGGAGCGACGGCTTAGTGCTCTTGAATGGATGGCTGAGTGTGATTCATTGCTCGCAATTAAATAATGAATTCTAATTACACCAATAATTATTTAGTGCATTTAATCCTTTTCTGCATCCTTCAATTTTATAAAGTTTATAGCCTTTTAGTTCTCCCCTCAACACAGCCCTATCCAAATCTTCCAGACATGATTTTACTTGCCAACTTTTTGTTGGAGCCTAGAATTGTACTCTCTCTTATTTAAAATAAGCGTCGTTTTAGATAGATACTCGTTTATTAAGAAAGTTAGTGAAATGTTTAATACCCTTATTAATTGCATGTTGAATTGCTTTGAAAATGTAATCTGTATAATTAGGATGTGAGATAAATTAAAAGATAATTTTTGAAATAAAATTATAAACATACATGAAAAATCGTGAACGATATTTATTTTGAATAATTAAAATCTCTTTAAAACAACACTTATTTTGGATGAGAGGAAGTATTTGTTTCGTGTTAGAGGAGATCAGTTGATTGTCGTGTCTTAGCACTTTGACGTTCAATTGGTAATCAAACCCACAAACAAACAAAGGAAAGCTGAAGCTCTGAGCTCTCCTCTCAGAGCATACAGTGCAGCGAGAAAAGGGAACGTTTAATGACATTTAATTGGCAAGCATGCAATGCACATTGGTGTTCCTATCAATCCGTGGCTTGGTTCATTCCCCTTTTCATAAGAAACAAAGCTGAGATGAGAAGAAACTCCATCTCAATCCTTAAATAATACTTTAACATTTATTATTGATATGCTATATTAAGAAGCACAGTGATGTGTGTCCCATGTGCATGGTTTCACATAGTAAAATAAGACTATTAAAGTAAATACACGGATTAGTGAAAATCTAATTACGTTCTGTCATATATTTAATATATGATCGATCAATTATTTAAGGTATGTGGTAGAAAATGAATAAAAAATATTTTAAAATTCTTTGATTTTTTATTATGTTATTTGGAAATTCAAGCTCAGATAATTTATTTTCTTTAAAAGTTAATAATTTAAAAATAAATAAAAATTCAATATTTAAATTTTTATTTAAAACTAATTATTTAGATTGTCCTCTAAGTTTAATGGTAGTTAATTTGATAATCATATTGATGACATTTGAGATAGTTTCAAGAAATTAGATGGACTTAATTTGGTTATAATTATTTAACGAACATGGGCCTAAATTATGAGGCCTAATTATGGGTTTGGTATAGTTCTTGATCCTACAAGCTCATAAGAACGGTTGACCCAATTTTGATGCCGGGCTGCTAAATAAATCTATTTCAATTAAAATTTAATATAGTATTAATTAGAGTCTAATTAAAATTTTAAATTAGGTCTTTTTCTCAAAACCATATTTAAATTGATTCATGTAGCATTATTTTAAATCAAATTTAAGGTAAACCTAGGTCTTTTTCTCAAAACCATATTTAAATTGATTCATGTAGCATTATTTTAAATCAAATTTAAGGTAAACCTAGGAGCAACCAACAAAGTTGCTCATTTATGATCATAAAGTCACATGTTTAAGATACTAAAGTAGTCTCTCCGTAAAAATATAAAAAATAAAGTTACGTATATTATAATCCTTTTCAAACTCCCACAAAATGAGAATCTTATGCATCGGTTATGTTGACTTGATTTGACTTTTAATTATATTTAAGATGAATTTAATATTTAAAAATTAAAAATTTTAAAGATTAGACAATTATTTAAACTACATATAAACCTTATCTTTTAAAATAAGTACTATTCATGCTTTCTATGTTCATAGTATTTTGCTGCTTCTAAAGTGAAAAATGAATTAGAAATACCAGTAGATTTATTTTCAAATATGCAGGGGGTCAACGGTCAAGTTTATTCATAATTATTAAATTTATTTCTCTTAGTTCCATCTGATAATATTTTGAAACTCTTATTTTTCTTTTCTTTAAAATTCACTTACAAATATTGTTTTATATAAAGGTTTTAATTATTTAGCAACTAAGAACTTTTAAAAAATGTTATTTTTAATACTAATTTTTATTTTTTCAAACCCATTAACTCTTAAAACTATTATTGTGACATAATTATATCAAATCACAGCAAATATATAATATTGTATGGTAGAAAATATATCAAGCATCTAATGTTAATTATTTAAAATTGAAAAAAAATCAAAATTAAAACTCCTGCGAAATAATAAGTTATCTATTTGTATGAATTAGCTTAAATATAATACTAAAAGTAATGTTTTAAAAACAGGACTAGAAGTTAAACCGGTAATACAAGATATTTAAGATTTAAAAAGTTCAATCAACATTTGATCATTATAAAACTAAATAAAGATTAAATAAAATTAAATAATTTAAAATATGGTTGAAAGAGATTATCCTTATTTATCGAAAAATTTAGTTTAATTGAAAAAAATTAAATGAATATTAAATGATTTATTTTGATTTATAAGAATTTATTAATTTATAAAATTTATCAATTAATTAATAAATTGATATGTTTTTAACAATAAGAGTTATTAAAATAAATTAAAAAATAAAAATTAGACAAAAAAAAATTGAACGATTTAATATTTTTAAGATTAAACCAACCAAATTCAAATAATCTTTAATCATTGGAAAACAAAAACACAAAATATGACAACAAGCCGAACCGGGTCGAACCAATATCTAGGACTTAGGGTTGATTGACTTGAGCCCAGCCCAACAAGGTCATGGAGAGGCTCGAGCTCGAGTCGACCCAATTCGATTTATTATTTTTTAAAAAATTAAAAAAAACGTCTTTTTGTCATTATTAATAGGGCCTCAATTTGAATCGGGCTCCTACCGCCCAAACGGCTCATCCATTTATGCTCGTGGCCCGGCCAATCTTGACCTAGTCTATTGACTTGGGACGAGGCCGGACCCATGCCTGTTACGTACTTACATTATCATAAATTATCAATTCATTTGTAATAGTGACACAATAATCAGCAGTTCCATTCCATCAGATAAGCATTGATACCTTATTAATTTTTAACACACACTACTGATTTCACGAAGTTTCTCAATTTGTTTGGAAAAGAGAAAAACCTAACTGATTTTTCGGCTTCAGATCATACAGAGGGCAGTCATATACTGTTTAATTCGCTTCAGCTTCCAAAGTTGAAACACCAAATAATTGGAAACCCTATTTTTCCTGAAAGAGTTAAAATGTTATGTATATGATCGACGTGTAGATGCATGTCGGTGGAATAAAGGTGGATCTGAATTGGTTGCTGCAATTTGTGTTTACGATTTTTGTGATAGCTTTAGGTTTGCTTCACTTGGTAAAGAACACGGCTTCGAAATACTTCGAAGTCGACGCCGGTTTTGAAGGCGGTGGAAGAGGCGGCGGGGGTGCAGACGGAGGAAGAGCAGGGGGGAACGCTGATCGGAGTCTCGCCGAGGGAGTGGTTTCTATGGAAACCGCTGAAGATTCATGTTGTTCCAATTGCGGCAAGTCTGGGAAGAACAGGAATTGCTCTCGTTGTAAATCTGTTAAGTACTGGTGCGTATTCTTTTTTATTCAATGCTCGTCGAATACTTCCACTTTTTAACTTTTGGTGAATTCGGAGGCACTTGTATGGCCTTTGCATCATCGGCTTTTCCAATTTTCTTGTTTTATTTGATATTACAACGGAGAGGTACATATTTGGGAATATGGTTGTCTGTTTCTGGCTCCAGAATAGCCCTGATGATATATAGTTTAGTGGTTAGAGTATGGTAAGACCAACTAGACACAGTTACAACTTACAAGATTGAATAATCGGTTTAAGTGATTTTATTTGTATTCAGGACATTATACGTTTTAATTCGTAACCAAGATGTTGCAATTTCATAGTTGTTTATAATGTTTTTAATACTGAATAACATGTATTGGGCTCTGTATTTTCAAGCATGTGGATTTTCTTTATAGGATAAATTTCAGCTCAAGTATACATTTCTAAGGCTAAGACTCTATGTTTTGTAGTTTACTAATATCTATTAGAATGTCATCCTTGGAATTCAGTTAAAATTTCCTTAAAGTTTATCAGTTATTCTCTTTTTCCAGCTCTTCTGCATGCCAAACTGAACATTGGAACTCTGGGCACAAGACAAAATGCAGGCAGTTTGGACAGAAAACTCGAGGTGTTAGTGCTGGAAATTTTTCTGGAGTTGCACTTGTTCCTTCTTATGGGACTTCAAAACCTACGAAAAGGCCAAGAAAGGCACATGCTTTGACCTTTTGTTTTGATTCTATTGCTCCTACTTTTTGGAAGCTCTGTTATCTTGTGAAGAGTTTCTTATTTTTGTAAGGAGGTAAAATTGACCTCCAAACTTATTTTCCAGGTTCTTTTTCCTTATGAGGAGTTCCTTAAACTGTACAACTCGGAAAAGCCATGCTTTGCTCCTTGTGGTCTCTTGAATCGTGGGAACAGGTCATACTTCATGACTCTAATAATGTGCTTTACCTTCTAAATCATGGCAAATATGTTGGTAATTGTGAGTTATTTAGGGTCTTATTTTAGTTCTTCCTTTTGATTGTAGCTGTTTCGCCAATGTGGTCTTGCAATGCCTTACTTTCACACGCCCTCTTGTTGCCTACTTGTTGGAGAAAGGTCATCAAAGAGAATGTGAGTTGAAGAATTATTACTATTGTCAATTACCATCTTAGAGGGCCTTGAGTAATTCCTAGATTGCAACTTTTAACTTTACTTTTCAGACAACTGTGATGATTGGTGTTTTCTATGCTTACTTCAAGAGCATGTTGAAAGAGCAAGCCAAAGCTCTCAGCCATTTTCTCCAATTAAAATTCTCTCCCGTCTACCTAATATTGGTGGTAACCTTGGATATGGAAGACAGGAGGATGCTCATGAGTTCATGAGGTTTGCCATTGATACAATGCAATCAGTGTGCCTTGATGAGTTTGGCGGAGAAAAAGCTGTTGATGCTAGCTCTCAAGAAACTACCCTTATTCAACATATTTTTGGTGGTCAGCTGCAATCTCAGGTTATGCAACTTACTTAAGCTGTGTACATAAATTTTATAACTTTTTCATAAAGTAAAATATAACATTCTCTTACCTTGCTGCCATCTGACATTTTCGTCATCAATTAAGGAAAAAAGCTGATGCACTTCTGTGGCTGAGCTATTCAACAGAAAACATCATTAGGATGTTGGTTGATGTCATTCTACCATTAATTTTCCCCTTTTTTTGTTCCTATAAATTACATGCTAGAAATGCAATAGATTCCATTTTATGATAGACTTGAGAATACATTTTCATCTATCATTTGCCTTTATTGCTTCTTGGAAATAAAGGAAAAGAGAAGACCTTCTGCAAATAATAGACTCTGCAAAAATTAACTGGTCTAACCTTCTTCTCGCTCTTTGCCTTGGTGGTACATGGTGCGAAGAAACGGAAATCTATCCTAATTGTGAGCTATTATCTATTCTAAGTGTCTTAATTTACTATTCTCAAGGACTTGTCAAAAATGAAGTAGGTGAGGTTCTAATATGATGTAAGCATCAGTTGCAGATGTGGCACTTCATGTCATATAATGATGGCCTATAAATTCCATGAAGCAAAATTTATTAATTATCAAAATTTGGCTTATTTTTTTATTTTGTCACTTAACCAAAAATTATATGGCAAAACTTTTGGAATGAGATAGTTTAAAAAGTTCTCAGCTACTAAGCCATTTACAATCTCCACTGCTGACTCACTTGCAATGTGATTTGAATGTTGCGTTGCATAGTTTGCATATTGGTTGATGATTTGTCCCAACTTTCTAATTGTGTACATTTCTTGAGCTGTTAAATCTTCAAACTCTCTTGGTCTGATTGATGACCTGACTGATTTTACTGTTTTGTAATTTACTTTAGGTTATATGTGCGTCATGCAATAAAATATCAAATCAGTATGAAAGCATGATGGATCTAACTGTTGAAATTCACGGCGATGCTGCATCATTGGAGGAATGCCTGGATCAGTTCACGGTCAAAGAGTGGCTTCATGGAGATAATATGTACAAATGTGATGGGTATGGCTGATAGTCCTGAACTTAGAGGCACAAGACCTCATATTTTCCACTTTGTGCATGGTTCTATTTTTGGCATTTGTTCATCGTATGCATATAATAGAAGATTTCACTTCTCACACAATTTTAGGCTTCCTTTACGCATGATCTATAATCTTGGAGGTGAGAATCCATATTATAATTTGAACTGAAATCGGGGGGTGAATAATAAAGGTGAGAGTTTGATTTAATACATCCGGTTCTTTTTCCTTTGGAGTAGACTCAAGATTTAACAACTCCATTATAGTTAGGTTCACTTTCCAGACTGAGCAAAATGAGTACTTTACTTTAACCAGATCAAGATAGATTTAGTTGGGGCTGAAGGTAAAACTTGCTCATTAAGAAATTTTTGCACAAATTACCAAGTATTCTAGATTAGATGGGGAATGATATGAACGAGTAATGTTACACATAAATTTATGTGTATTTTTTGGCTTTTTCTCTGTTCCTGATATTTGATGTGATCTCCACTCCTGTTTACAGGTGCAATGACTATGTCAAGGCATGGAAACGTCTTACGATCCGAAGGGCTCCAAATATTCTAACAATTGCCTTAAAAAGATTTCAGGTTGGACCCGTACCTATTTCTTTTAGATTGTATTCTCAACTTTTAATTATGTCCTATGTTTATAACATATGTTATAATGTAACATCTGTTATATTATGTCCTATATCATAACATCTGTTATAATACAACTTCTTCTCTAATATAACATCTGGTACTCTGACTCTGCAGAGTGGCAGATTTGGCAAACTTAATAAACGAGTAACATTTCCTGAGACCTTGGACCTCAGTCCCTACATGAGTGAGGAAGCAGATGGTACTGATATATACAAGCTCTATGCGGTTGTTGTCCACATTGACATGCTTAATGCATCATTTTTCGGTCATTATATATGCTACACAAAGGATTTTTGTGGCAACTGGTACAGAATTGATGACTGTAAGGTGGGTCTCTCTCTCCCTCTCTCACCCGCAGCACTCACTGTGCTGTCTTTGCAAAAGCTGCCATAATTTCCTTATAAAACACTGCATCCCAAGTTTGCATTTAGAAATGACTGTTAGTAAGGATTAATCCATGATAATCATTCTAATCACTTGAACACTATGTGCTATTGGGTGCAACCTACTACTCAAATGTAGCTGATGTTCATTGTCTGCATAGCCTGAACTGTATAATTGGATGAATTAATCTTCATTTTAAAGATGAAATGGCTGCTAATTAGCAGTACTGATTATTGTAACTATTGGTTGATTAATCTGAAAGATGACTCGTTTTACAGAAGGTTGTAAGGTGAATAAGATTCATAATAGAGGTTACAAAAAGCAGGGTAGATTGGTTTTTATTCTAACCTAACTTTCCTTTTGGAGGAGGAGACGCATTTTCATTTCAACTGCTTGAGATGTGCAATTATTTACAGTTTAATACTATAGCTCCAACTGTTTGTATATCTTGCCTCAGGTTACAATGGTTGAATTGGATGAGGTACTTTCTCAGGGAGCTTATATGCTTTTATATAGCAGGTAACAAGCTAATCTTCCATATTCTTTCAACATTCTTTCTGTTAAACAAATTTTAGGTATTTACTTTTTCATGTGTATAACATGGGAGACAAGAGAGGGGAGATTGAAGTATGTGTTTCTGTTTGATCACTTATGACTTGTAGTCGATTGTGCAATTGATTATCTGCTGGTTGTTTTACTAGTAAAATTATTTGTTCTATCTAGAAAGGCTTGGGCTTCGGCTTATTCTTTGTCTATCTTAATGTTTTATTTCGTTACTTGCTTAGTTTAATAATCTGGTTGGTTTTTGGTTTTAACCGAAAAGTTGTGCCAAAACCGACAGTTTTTTATATTATATTTGATGAACATATTATCTATCTGGTTTTTGTTTTTTTTAATAACTTAAGCTATATCCTAAAACTAGCATGTAGGAGTGGATTTGCGTTGTTTAATTTGAGAAGCACTGTACATTAAACGGAGGACGTGTGCTATAATTTCTAAGAGTGGTGTTCCTTTGGTCTTGTTTTCCTGGTGTGGCGCAGGGTTTCAGCTCGGTCATCTTGTTACAAAACCATGGAAACTTTGAAGGAGAAGCAGGAAATGGTGAAATCAGTATCAGATTCTTGCATAAAGGAAAATGGTGATTGCATGTCAGCTTTGGCATCTATGAATTCAACGAGCAGTTCTGGGTCCCTAGCATCACAAAGTAATTCTGATGTTGTAAGGGAGCACTTTGAAGATGGTGGTGCAACTAATATTCCGCTAATTTCAGGCAATACAGAAGTATCTTTTCCAATCAAGAATGGAAATTTGGGAGTTGAATCTGAAGCTGAAATAGGTGCAGATCGTATGGATACTTTTCCTTCCAAGTCTTGTTCGTCTCCGTTAAAGAAACCATTAATCCGTGATAAAAGTTTGCTAGTTGGAATAAATTGTGAAGATCCGGAGAGTATGGTAGTTGACCGGGAATCAACTTCATCTGTTTCAGTGGAGCCTTCTGGACAGCAAAAAAATTCATGTGCTGCGATTGACTCTAGATCTGTTGTTGAAAGTTCTGGCAACTTGCTTGATTCTGGATTGAGTTGGGACTTCGTGAGGGATATCAAAGTTAATGGAAGCATTCATTCACCTTCAGGCGGGGCTACTACTACGAACGAGACTCATAATCTGAAACGTGAATCACCATTCTGCGTTTCAGATAATTATGCTCAGAATTAGCAGATGGTCACCGAGTTAAATCTGCGACTTTCCACTGGTCCATGGTTAAATACTTATTCATGATCCCAGCAGGAGAAGGACGAGTTAGGATTTTCATCTAAGGTTTCAATATTTTACCGAAATCTTAGGTTCCATTTGACTTGGAATTACAATATGAGAAGAAAAAGTTCCTTTCGTGTCCTTGCTTGGCTCCGATCTAACTAAAACGGTGGATAACGTTACTCATGAAACATCTCTGCTGGTAATCCGTCAAAAGTCGGACACAAAATTGAAACATAAGCTCAAAGTTGAACTTTGGTAGCCTTACTTTTAACAATTAGACAACATAATGTCCACACCATTACAAAATTTAGGAACAAGTGAGATGGTGACCCCTCAAAAACACTCAACGATGAACTGTTTTTGCCAAATGGTGGGCACCTTCTCAGTCTTCAAAATTAAAAGTTGCTTCACACAATCAAAAACAGCCAAACCGATCTTCCCAGCCTGCGTGACATCCATACAACATAGAAAGTTAATTGTAACAAATACCTTTCGCAGTAGAAGGCTAAGGCAAACAAAACTGCTGGTTTTTGATTTTGTTGCACCTCCTCACGTTTGCTGCAATTGACCTGGAAACATATACATATATATAATGATTTAGTTGCACTGGCAGAGGCATTTTTCACTCACTATTTCCCATCAAGATGCATCATGAACAAAATATTAAACTTCCCATTTCAATTACCTTTACTTATCCATTGTTTTGTAAAGGCATCATTTTAAGAATGTTCAGTTATCGGCATTTCAGAACCTGAATTTTGTTTATAAGCTAGATATTAAGAATCTGAATCATGACAGGCCAAGAAGCTTTGTCCATAAGAAACAAGAATGTGACTGCAAGCTTTCTATATGCTTGCTTGGACAGCTATATTTTGTTGTGCATAAGACTGGAAATTTTAAAATCATGGATATAAACTTGGAAATCGTAATTAAACCTAGAAACTTGTAAGCAAATGACAATTAAAAGAATGGGGCGAAACAGTAAAAATTTCTAACTCTGGATAAGCAGGGAGTAGTTACCATTGAACTTCATCACAGGTTTCTTCCCACCCTTGATGAGTTCCAACACAAAAACATCTCCCGCTCTTATCTGATTTGACCTTGCAAATGTGGCCCAGCCCTTTCCAATCCACACTCTGCCACCACTTTTCCTTATCTTTAGTGATGCTGGCCATGCCCTTCCTGTTTCATCTAAAAGGATCATCTCACAAGATGCGCTTGTTAGGCCATTTGTGCTTGCAAATTTTCTAGGGATAGTCTGCAGATAGACTACATTATGAGATAATAATTATACGTGAATGTATAACACGTGTTGTAATACTCACCAGACCTTTTTTAAGGCTATATTCGCAAATAGTGATTGAAACATGGGGATGTATGATTGATGAAGAACTAGGTTTTGTATCACAATGCATCAGATGCTCTTTTGCTTCAGGTTGCTTCGTCAACCCTGCAAAGCATTGTCAGCAAGAAAAGCAGTGTCATAACAAGGAAAAAGGGAAGGTACCTTCATGAGCTTTTTTTAAACATGAAATAAATTGAATAGCAGCAGTTGACTTTTCACCAATTAAAGCATAACTCAGCTTATGCTAGGTGGTTGCATTTAGGGATGGCAGTCCAGGCCCATGCTGACTGGCTCGGGCCATGGGAAGCCGGCCCAGCCTGATTTGGGTCACCAAAACGATATCAATTTAGTTCGTAAGTTTCTTAAACTAAAGACCAAAACGACATCATTTTGATTGCAGACTGAGCGGTCCGGGCCAAGTTAGAGATGGCCTCAGCCTGACCATTTGCAAATCCTAGTTGCATTTCATGGTTTAAGCATATATGTTGATATTCAATACCTCCTCTGAAGTTCAGCAAATACAAATTGAGCAACAATCAAACAACAGAGCATACAGCAATTACTTCAAATGCTTCATGTGTAACCATAAACACTTAACTCACATACAACTTAATGCGTTTTTGTTCATTAGGTTTCTCCATACTCGCTTGAAATTATAAGAATCATGAAAACATGAAATTCTTGAAATTTAATAAAACTTACCGACCATTTGTAACATAAGGGTACTTCCCTTGTCAGTGAGATCAAAAGTTATAGTATTTCCTTCCATAATGCGATTTGTAGCGCAAAAGGCTCTCCAGCTACATTTAATATACACACCACGACTTGATTTTCTGTGGCCTAACACTGCAGGCCATGATCTCCCCTGCTGATCCCTAACAATAATCTCGCAATTTCTACCAGTCAAGTTGTTCAGCCTGGAAAATTCCTCTGGGATTTCCTGCTTACGAGAATACAAATGTGAACAACTAAAACAGAGCAACACACTTACAAAACTCATAGGTGCTAACCATTATTGAACTACTAAGAATATGGCGGGTCAGGATTGCTGCCAAGGAAAGATCCTTCTGCAGAGATGGACCAGCACTTCCTTGCTTGCAAACATCAAGTTGCCTTGCCTCTGTCGATTCTCCTGCATCAGTAGTTGCCTCTGTCGATTCTCCTGCATCAGTAGTTGATCATTCGTGAAAATCAACATTACAAACTACGATAACAAGTTCTAGGTAGATCTTCCACCTTTTTGCAATTCAAGAATACTAAAGCTATTTCATATACCATATAAATGATATAGAAAAGTAGTACAAGAAGACACTATAAGTACGAGGTGCAGAAGTAACAATTAATAAACTTACTGGTGTCGATCTCATCACTTGCAAGCTCTTCCCCTACCACAATCTCTTCGGATGCAATGTCCTCACACCCTTCTTGAAATTCACCCTCTTGCTCCTCCTTTACCACGATCCTGTACTCTTTCTGACATGCACTTGGATCAAACACCATAACATCAAACACCATATCTCCTTCATGTCCGAATACCAGGAAATCACCCACATGCAAATCATGATCCTGAACAAACTTTAGCCAACCATCTTCAAACCTTCTTCCATTTAACCTGACCGGCCAAAGTTTCCCAAGACGCCCTCTCAGTGTAGCTCTATCACAATCTTGCCCATTTAAGTGCATGAAAAAAGAAACTGGAATCAACTGCAAAAGCACGCATGTATATGTTAATGTTGTGTATGGTCAGAGTGGGGGCTATCTGGGACTGGGTCAAAGAGCCTTACAAATGTATGCTCAAAACCTGGCAGAAGTGGCTGGAAGAAGTGTGCTTTAGTAGGAACCATTCTCCGTACGATCAAAGTCCCCTCGCCCAGGCATTCATTTTCTTCAGGAGCCTCCGCTGCCTACTCGGGATCTCTTTCAGAGGGACTTGCAAGGCGCAATGTACAGCAGACCCTTGCGCTAGTTTGATTTTGGTGATTTAGTTTCTCCCTTGGCCGACCCTTTTTAGCATTAACTGTTGGTTCCTCTCACCCTTTTTTATGGTCAATTTACTTAGCTGTCCTTACCTTTCTCCCTTATTTTGTCTTATGCTGGTCAACTTTCTTTCTAAGCTGGATGGCACAATCGTGCAAATTCTATTGAATTTAGTATGCGATGGGAGTAACTCTTGCTTGGGATCGAGCAAATCTCGATCCGATTGGGTCAAGCTTAATACTGATAAAGCCTATAAGCGGTTTACATCTTCGGCCACTATTGGCGGCCTTTTATAGGATAGTATTGGCCAATAACTCGGAGGCTTCGCTCAAAATCTTAGATAGTGCTCTCCGATGACAGCGGAGTTATGGAAAGTTTTTACTGGGCTCACCTTAACTTAGAATTTAGAATTTAGGAGTTCGACGTCTCGAACTAGAGATTGATTCTAAAGTGGTATTCGATGCCCTCTCTTATTCAGATCGACGATTCACAATCCTATCTTTCAGAGCATTCATTTACTGCTTACTAAAAATTAAACTGTTATTTATCGTCATGTATATTGAGAGAACAACAAATGTATCGACTGACTTGCTCATTATGTCGGGCAGCTGACAGATGTTATTTATTTTACTACTACACCCATCAAGTGCTACATGATCCTTCTAAAAGATTTAGCAGGAGTCTAGTTTTTTCGTTTTGTGACGTAATTTGTACTAACTGTTTTCCTCAAAAAAGGTTCCTTAGCACAGTATCACTTACCCAGAAAATTTACAAGTTACAACAAAGCATCAAAACCTAAAATCTTGAGCTTAGACACAAAAATTGTACGAACTCATAAGCAAACCAGTTACAGTCGACAGGCGAGGACAACATTAGGGAACGTTAAATCACAAGAAAGCGAAGCGACTGGCCGAAAGCTATACTATTAAGTCGTCTTCCAAGTTCTAACCCATTGTTGCCAGCAGGCTTTTGGATGAAAGAAGCATTAGCCCACAATTTCACGTCTTGCTAGTTAAACCCTTTCTAATTAGGCGCTGACCCAGTACTGTTATGGCTTTTGTACGGGGTTTCATCACAGGTTAAACAATAAATACTAAAACGGGCCTACAATGCAATAGCTAAGAAATTAGCATTAGGGCTGTTGGGTGGATTGAGGTTTGAAACTTTGGAATACTTTAGTTAGGCTGTTGTCCGGCGCCAAGTCGAGATCTTTTGCCCGAAACCGATTAAACAACTGATTGGGGAATGGGTTCGGGCAAGTGGGAATGCATGCATGTGCCGGGACACGCGCCAACCACTTTCTTTGTCTCTAATGCGTTTCTAATCCAACTTGGCGACACTCCTCCGCCATTCACGTTCCTCTATAGTCTCACAAAGCCACACTTTTTGAGGCTTCTTTTCAATTTCTTAACCTCTTTCACTGGATCCGAGAACACAAGGACCCATTTTCCTTAGTTATTCTTTAACGGTTCTTACTATGGAAGGTATTAGTTGTCACTTATCAGGTTAATTCTTTTCCTTTCCTTACTTTCTGTCTTTTAATCCAGCGATTGGTTGCCTTTATTTGCGTGCTGGGTTTTCGTTTTCGAATAAGAATTCTTCGATTTGCAGGGTAACTTCATCATGATGTTTGATTTTGGGCAAATTATTTGGAGGATGTTTGATCCAGTGATGTCATTAGAGCAACTGATTTGTGAGATTATTTGAAACCCAGAACCTCATTTGTTTCTGTTCATAACGCTGATTCTTTTTTCTGGATCATTATACGGCGATGGATAATAGAAGTGATAGAGAAACGAGTTCATTTTTGAGGTTCTTTTTCTTACTTCTACTTTAGTTTTCTCTTTATTCTTATTACCAGGCCGTATGAAGTCAGGTTGTTGAAATTTTTATCAAAATGCCAACTTGATTAGTTACTACTTTCGTAAAGTAATCACCATGATCACATTTACCACTTTTGTAAAGTAATCCGTGATCACATTTAATGCATGCATTACTTATTCCACGTTTGAGGCACTTTGTAATCTTGATCTGTTTATGTTAAATCCTTCTGCCGTTTTTCTGGGACTGTGCTGTAGAAGGACTAGATGATAACTTGTTTGGTATTTTCGCGGCATTGCTACAACTTAATGGCAATTGTTGGTTCTTGCAGTTTGTTTGCGGCCGTCTCATATGGGATTGCTTCAATGGCGATGGTATTTATTAATAAGGCCATTCTTATGCAGTACGCAGACTCGATGACCCTTCTGACACTGCAGGTATTTTCAAAAGAACACTGTGGTCTTTTGGGTCCATTAGACAAGAAGGATATTTACTTTTTTTCCCCTATTTTTTCTTGTCTTAGCAATTGACAACAGCTTTGCTCATATCCTTTGGTCGGAGATTTGGATGCACTAAAGCCAGGGGTGCAGATATGCAAACAGCTATAAGACTTTTCCCAGTTTCACTATTCTACAATGCCAATGTAGCATTTGCTTTGGCAAGCTTGAAAGGAGTCAATATACCTATGTATATTGCCATAAAGAGGCTTACACCTCTTGCTGTACTTATTGCTGGATCTTTTTCTGGAAAGGGCAAACCTACGATGGAAGTATGCTGCTGATTTTTTACGTAATTTACTTACATAAGCTTCTATCTGCATTGATAGGTTCATTGCCTGCTGAGTATTGTGAGTGTATATTAATGGTATCAACTGAGTTTAATCAATGAGTCCAATGGCTGAATATTGATGTTTAGAACATTGGTTGTTAGTTGTGGGAACTGTGTTTCATTGTTCATGGAAGAGATTTCTGTTGAAGACACTGATTTTAATGTCATAATTTCCTTGGTTATATATTTATTCAGTGAAATTCTTGAACAAATATCTTTTAAACTTGATGACTAGGGATCTTTAATGTGGCATGCTCCATTGATAAGATGACAAATTCATTATATTTCAGGTGACTCTTTCTGTACTATTGACCGCTGCTGGGGTTCTTATTGCAGCACTTGGAGATTTTACATTTGACCTTTTTGGATATAGCATGGCTTTTACGTCTGTTTTCTTCCAGGTTGGTTATTAATTGCTTAAATTGTGGTTGTTATTAATAGTTCCTCAAAGTCATCATTGCTTAAAGATTATACTGCTGCTTTGAAAGTGCAGACTATGTACCTTGTATTGGTGGAGAAGTCTGGTGCAGAAGATGGGCTTTCCTCAATAGAGATCATGTACTATAACAGTTTCTTGTCTTTTCCATTTCTAATGTTCCTCATTGTAGTGACGGGAGAATTTCCAAACTCTTTATCACTTTTATTTGCTAAGGTCAGAATCTTAACCCCTTTTCTTTATTGTCAAGGTTATTGTGTTTGTTATTCTCTTCAAAAAAAAAAAAAGTCTAGGTTATTGTTGATTAGATCATAAGGCAATTGTGTTTTGTATCATGGTAGTGTGGATCTTATATTTCAGCTGTGTTATAACTAGGAATCTTGAATTTGTTGTCAACAATGAAATTCTTTATATAATTTTTATCAAACTTTGAAGTCCTAACAGATTGATTCTTTTTTCTAGAATTTAGGCAGGTGGATTTGTTGTCAACAACGAAAGCCTTCAGGATAAATTATAGTGACTGTGCCATTTGAAATGCTTCACTTTCCCTTGATTTCTTGAGTAGCTCTATCGCATAGGCTAAGAAAAAGAAAACTGCAAGTCAAATAATTCATGATGCAATGAAAACTGCAAGTCAAATAATTTATGATGCAATGAACCTCAACAATCTGGCAAAGGACAGTGCTGGTTCTAGCCAAAAATAGTGGTGAATGGAATTTTGATGGTATCAATCGAGCTTATCAACAATTTTATTCATCAAATCACTTATGATTTGCAGTTTATCTATTAAAGCAGTCTCAACTTTTGCCATTTTTGCATTAAAATGTTGCAAGGTGATGAGGACTTGTTGGGCTTTCCATTCTCTTTTTTCTGTTCACATTCTTCACTAATTCAGGCAAACAAACAATACAAGCCTCCAGTGTATGAGCAATTTTGACATCTGCAACCTTGAACTTAAATTATGTTGTTTGGCTAACAATGAAAGAATTTGACATACCACTGAATTTTTGAAGGCTTGCTATTATTGTTGATTCAAGTCTCAGTTATTGTTTCACTGGCCAATGCATGGTCTTGATTGATCTTTCTGAGAATGTTGGGTAAATTCTTTATCAGAACTTTTCTGGTAATTAATGAGACATGAAGATTTGATTGTTCCATTCTTCTTATGATAAGAGTCTGCAAATAGTGTTGTTGTATATATCATAAGCCCTTAAAACTCTGTCACTGCAGAGTAGTTCCTTATCATATTTGGTGCTGCTGATCGTCTCACTGGTGATGGGAATAGTTCTTAATTTCACCATGTTTTTGTGTACCATAGTCAACTCTGCTCTAACGACAACCATTGTTGGAGTCCTCAAGGGTGTTGGTTCCACGGTATGTGTGCTGTAGAGTTGTACAAATACACAAAAGAGGGAACTTATGAAACTTTAAACCAATCATTATGTTAAATTGGACCAATATGTGGATTCTTAAGAGGTAAAAATATAGCACTTCAGATCAAACAGAAATCAGATTCTTGCAAAATGAATTTCTCTTTACTGTTACCGCTTTTTCTATGGCCCTTCAAGCCTTTAATCTCTACTATGTCAAAATTAAGAACTTGGAAATCCATATGGATTTAATTTTCTTTTGTTTCTTGCCTCTCAGACTCTCGGTTTTATCTTGCTGGGTGGTGTGGAAGTGCATGCTCTCAATGTGACTGGATTGGTGGTCAACACAGCTGGTGGGGTGTGGTATTCCTTTGCCAAATATCAGCAAAAGAGAAGCAAGCCACAAAAACTCATTTCAGACATAGAGTCTCATCGTAAATAGTCTTTTCTGTTCTGGAGGAATAACAATTAAGCAGCCAAGTGCTGTTGCATGTTTTCTCTTCCGTTGTCACGTACCTTGTACTGCACTTGGCCATAGCAAAGTATTGGTAAGAGACCAGCAGTTTATAATTTAAAATTTACCTCACAGTTGTTACTGAACTGATATAGCTTTTAGCAACAAATCATATCATAACAAATCCTTTCTGTTCATTAAATCTTTTGGTCCATTTTGAGCCATCTCAGAAGGTAATCATGCACCTGAATAGGCTTCCAGTAGCTGGCAAAAACTCACTATCCTCCTCCTCCCCATCTATGTCATTAAGTAGGATCCCCTTTTGTCTAACGTGTCTGGCGCTTGATTGAATTTGTAGTAAATAGCTTTGGCAATGGAGAGTGGGTGGTGGGGACGAAAATGCTTACGGATACCCCCAAAGGACAACACTGTAGTTTGGCCATTACTAAGCTTAATCTTATGCTTGTTAGTTGTATTGAAAGCGAAAGCTGGGGCTGTTATTATTGTTGTTCATGACTAGTTTAGAAACAAGTGGACCTTCCCACTATTCAAAGTTCTAATCAATATCCACCACGTTGACGATAGGTTATGTTCCTTCATAATTGTGCATTTCTAGTGTCCCGTTCCCTTCTCTGCGTACAGTACGATACGAGTCAGTTTCATCCAGCAAATCTCGTTGCTAAGTAAGGTTTCTCCTGTCGACTCTTCAGATGAATTTAGTTTTACACAAATTTCCACCTTGAAATATTGAACTTTTTTCTTTCTTTTTTTTTTTGGATAAAAAAAGGTGAGGTAACCTTGCAAAACAAAACTAGCGTAACAACTAAATTATGATGAAGTCAAGAATGTATTCCATAAAGAATGCTCGGAAGAGAATGAAATCCAGAAGCATGATTATGAGCCAAATAAGATAAGAAGTCTGCCGCAAAATTAGGTTCGCTATAAATGTGAGCAAAAGAGAGAGCTGCAAATTTCCTGAAAGCAGAACGGATCATCTTAATTAAAGAGGCGCGACAAGAATTGACAGCACAATTCTCAACTATCATATCCACCGCCACCTTATTATCACAGTTCACGATAATGTTAGAGAACCTCAATACTTTAGCCTGTCAAAGACCATAAAGAACTTCCCCAAACATGAGTTAGCAGACAAAACATATCATGGGGACTGCTAGTAAAAGGTGTACATGAAGTGAAGGTTGGTGCAATAATCCAAACGCCGAGCACAATCTCCAATCTTCACCGACAAAAGATACGTCATATAGGGGATGCTTTTGTAATTGACAAGTAGGACACTCCCCATGCATGCCTGTCTTCGAACTTACCAATATTCCATTTCTCTTCTTTCTATGACGTGCCAAATTTTTAGGTGATCGTAAGGTCATTTAGTGTTGGGTGACAGATTTTAATTGTTATATAGTTGGAGTTGCTAGTCTGCTACATGTAATTCACCTTATAGTGGAACAAGAACCTATTGCCTACCTTTCATATTCATATTGTCCTCCTTCGGTGGCCAAAACAGGCGTCAGTTCCCATGTGAAGTTAATGGAGTGAAAAGCCCACCTCAAAAGGTTCCAAATGTGTAGAAGCATTGGATGCAAGTGGAATCTTCACCATTAATGTAGAATACCCCATAAATGGCTTAACATGCCATAGTTGGGTTCGTTTTGCTTGAGATGGGAAAGGTTGGTTGAGGTTTTAAAATGGTGTTTTTATCACCAAGTAAAAGAATTAAAGAAGGTAGGAGATAAAAGGGAAGTCTTCTGTTTCTTAATCGAGTTGGAAAGTGCTCAATTCAATGTTTGAGAGAGACCCAACATGTAAAATAAGCAATTTTTGTTACTGAGAAGGATCATAACTTCTTCAGTCACAAAAATGAGAATAAAAAAACCTGCTATTGACCCTGTCAACAGTGGCTTGGTGTAGAGTCAGTTTCCTTCTCAACATGGAATGATGTGAAAATTCTGATGTCTCTGTTTCCTATCAAAGCGGATTTCACATGTTCATATGTCTCTGTCTGTGTGTTTTCATACCATCATGTAACTCTCTCTCTCTGTCTCTCTTTTGTTCATTCAGACATTTTCACTGTTGAACTTAATTTAAACAAGATGGGTGACCAATCCCAGCTCCTTCCTTTGCTTCTCTATATTTAATATCCACTAGATCACTTTTAGTATATTTATAAGGCTAAACAAAACTAATAGAATAATTTAGTAATAATAATAATAAAAAAAAATATAGTTTGCAGAAGAATTCAGCAGGCTTGACTATCTTTAATCTGTATGATTGAGAAAGAGATGAGAGCAAAGTTTCTGAGCTATCATTCTTGTGGTGAAACAAATTCAGAATCACATGAGAAGAATTCTGAACCTGAATCAAATTGGAAGATCAAAAAGACCAAGATCACATATATTACTAATACCAAGTACCAACTCTTGGAGCAGAAAGAGAGCTTGGAGACTATGCATGGTAATAATAAGCAATAAAAGGAAGAAGAAGAAGGCATTTTATTCTTGCATTGGCATTGAAGCCATAAAGAAGGGGAAAGGATGGTTACTTGTTAAAGTACTAGGTAAACTAGCAAAAGGCAATCTTACAACTCAAAAGTGGAAAACAAAAAAGGACAAATTGAGCACAAGTGCCAAACCTTCACTATAAGCAAAGTTGGTTTACTGCTGAAAACTTATGTGGGTTTTCTTAGTTCTTCATACCCTTTTAACTCCCATTTGCCTCACAACTTAGCTTAAGCTTGTTTACTAGATTTATGCTAAAAGGATTCCACTAATGATAATGTTCTTCATAATTACTAAACTAAGGCCAATCAAAACAAACCTTCCATATTCTTCTCATCGATCACCCTTTTGTTCTATTCATTGTAGTGTCGTTTGTTCCCAGTAGCTTGGGCTATAATAAGTTATCAGAAACCATCCACCCATACCAACAATATCCTCTTTCTTTAATGTACCATCCTCAATCATGTTGAGACTTCCTTTTTATTACTTCTTTCAATATCCAGAAAAAGAATGGTGGCCATGACATCATGTCTTGCTTAAATGACATTATTACCACCGAATAAGCCCCATCTCTAAAGCATTCAACGAGGGCAATCCCATGGGGTCCCCAGTCATTTGTCCTCTTTCCCTTTTTTGATTTTTTCCTCTCCGACTCTTATATATAAACAAAATTGTGACTAAATAAAGTGAGGGAATAGGGAATATTCTTTTTCTTTTTTTTTTCCCTGCAACCGACATGTTCCTGAGTAAAGTTATGGTTATTATTATTATTCTTCTTTAAGTATCTTGATTAGTCGAAGAGTGGTGTAAAGATTAGAGTGTACTAAAGTTTCCCATATCAGAAATGCTTTGGCCTTCAATTATGACATGTCTCTTTAACAGTTTTACCATTTTATGCATTACATTAGATAGTTCTAATTATCTTCCTGCTTCTCTAAATTTGCTAATTTAAAGATACCTCAGTTATGGAACTTCAACACGTTTTAGCTACAGAGCTTTCCATGTTCTGTGATGTTGGTTTCTTAGTCAACTGATGTATACTGAATTGACCTTGGAAGTCCATGTTAGTGTGATTTTATGTTTATGTTTTCAGAAGAAGGATTATAATTATTTATGAGAAAAGGCGTCTAATTGTTCTAAGCAGATTTAACAGCTGCTGGATAAAGGGTAAATGCTAAAAATACGGTAAGTTTTGGACAGCCTTTGGGCTTTGGCCGTATCAGTAGACAGGTAGACACACACATGGTGGTAGGCTCTTGCAAGCGGCAGCAGATACCTTTCCCCTTATTATTGCTTTGCCATGCTGGATCTATGGCGTACTTGTAAGAGTGTCTTCCAGATTAAAAGAGCACATCACACTCTTCCCTTTACCTTCGTTTTTCTTTGCTACATTGTGCATAGCAGGAGTGAGTTCCTTGAGAAGGTTGACTGGGGGATCTAGTTCTTCATTCTAGTTCCTGCCATGGGTGAGTTTCATTTGTTGGTGTTGGGATCTTGGTGTTGAAGTTTTTCTGAGCATGGTGGTGCTTTGAAGTGTTAAGCTTTGAAGCTGTGGACATATAAAGGTCTGTTCTTGGCTCTGAAGTTGTATTCAGGATAGAGAAAATGGCTCCAAGATTGGATTTTTCTGAATGGTGGGCAAAAGGTAGCAAGAAGGGTGCACCAGTAGTGGTCAAAATGGAGAACCCCAATTACTCTGTTGTGGAAATTAACGGTCCAGATGCTGCATTCCAATCAGTTGAAAAGAGCAGAGGCAAGAATGCGAAGCAAGTACGATGGGTCTTACTTCTCAAGGCTCATCGAGCTGTTGGTTGTGTTGCTTGGATAGCTTCTCTCTTCTGGGCATTGCTTGGAACCATCAAACAAAGGCTGATCTTTGGACAAGGTGTTACTGTGGCTAGTGAGAAGATGGTGAGGGGGAAAGTTTTACTCAAAATCATTCGGGCGTTCTTATTGTCTTCTTTAGCAATCTTAGCTTTTGAAGTTGTTGCTTACCTTAAAGGTTGGCATTATTTTGAGAGTGCTAATTTGCACATTCCAAGGACTTCGGACTTGCAAGGCTTGCTTCACACTGTTTATGTTGCTTGGTTAACCTTTCGGGCTGATTACATTGCACCTCTAATTCAATCTCTCTCTAAATTTTGTGTTGTTCTGTTCCTTATCCAATCGCTGGATCGTATGATACTTTGCTTGGGTTGCTTCTGGATCAAATATAAGAAAATTAAGCCAAAAATTGATGGGGATGCAATGAAGTCCGATGATAATGAGGCACCAGGTTCTGAATACCCCATGGTTCTGGTTCAGATTCCTATGTGCAACGAAAGAGAGGTAAGATACTGAAATGAGTGTACTCATAACCTCACGCCTTGCCCATTCACGTGGCTTTAGCTAGGAATTTGATATTTGAAGAACTTTTTGTTCAAGTTTGAAATTAATTTTGCAAAGGTTTAGCGGTTTGAAATTTAAAAAAAAAAAGAAAATCTGTACAAACTGTTATCCTTTTGTTCAGGTGTATGAGCAGTCCATCTCTGCAGTCTGCCAAATTACTTGGCCAAAAGATCGGATACTGATTCAAGTTCTTGATGATTCTAATGATGAGAGCATCCAGTGTTTGATAAAGTCAGAGATTGCTAAATGGAGTCAAAGGGGTGTTAACATCATTTACAGACACCGTACCATTAGAACTGGTTATAAAGCTGGTAATCTCAAGTCTGCTATGAGTTGCGAGTATGTGAAGGACTATGAGTTCGTTGCAATCTTTGACGCAGATTTCCAACCTAATCCTGACTTCCTCAAGCTAACAGTCCCACATTTTAAGGTGAGCCACGAGAAAGACTAAATTTTCTACTTCTATTTATGTAAATACTCCTTTCAGGACTTAATCCTTGTGACAATCTTATCTATGTTGCAGGACAATCCTGAACTAGGATTGGTTCAGGCAAGATGGGCATTTGTGAATAAGGATGAGAATTTGTTGACTCGTCTTCAAAATATCAATTTGTGCTTTCATTTTGAAGTTGAACAGCAAGTCAATGGTGTCTTTCTGAATTTCTTTGGCTTTAATGGAACTGCTGGTGTTTGGAGAATAAAAGCCCTCGAGGAATCTGGTGGATGGCTTGAGAGGACAACTGTAGAGGATATGGACATAGCTGTCCGGGCACATCTGAATGGTTGGAAATTCATCTTCCTTAATGATGTGAAGGTAAGTTAGGTTCATATCAACTAAAATTTCACTTATGCAGTTATTCTTGGTATACTGTGGAAGAGCAACTTTTCTAATTCTTTCATTTAAGTTCTGAAAGTTCAGTTAAATGGTTAGCATGACTACCATTTTGCATAATTGATCTAGAACATCCTGTTGTGAAAATTGGGCAGTTAAAATCTTCCTCAAAACTCAGATGCTTGCCCTAACGAAATGAATTGTGTATGTAAAATTTTAGGTCCTCTGTGAACTTCCCGAATCCTATGAAGCTTACAGGAAACAACAACATCGTTGGCATTCTGGCCCGATGCAACTTTTCCGTTTGTGTCTTCCTGCAATATTAACTTCTAAGGTATACTTTATTACGATTTCCTCCATTCTCTAAGGATAATTGGTTTTCTACAGACTGACAAACTCTGGTACTCAAATTTTACAGATTGCAATATGGAAGAAAGCAAATCTTATACTACTATTCTTCCTGTTGAGGAAGCTTATCCTTCCTTTCTATTCGTTCATGCTGTTCTGCATAATTCTTCCACTAACCATGTTCGTTCCGGAGGCTGAGCTTCCTATGTGGGTGATTTGTTATGTGCCTGTCCTAATGTCATTCCTCAACATTCTTCCAGCTCCAAAATCATTCCCCTTTATTGTTCCTTACCTCCTCTTTGAAAATACCATGTCTGTTACAAAATTCAATGCAATGGTATCGGGGCTATTCCAGTTGGGTAGCTCTTATGAGTGGGTTGTCACAAAAAAGGCTGGTAGATCATCAGAATCAGATTTACTTGCTGCCGCAGAGAGAGATGCAAAGACAACTAATCAGCCACAGATAGTCAGAGGAGCTTCTGAGAGTGAGCTTGGAGAGTTGAATCAATTAAAGGAACAGAAAGAAGCTGCTGCTAAACCAATTAAGAAAGTGAACAAAATATATAGGAAAGAACTTGCTCTGGCATTCCTCCTGCTGACAGCTTCTCTTCGGAGTCTCTTATCTGCACAGGGTGTTCACTTCTACTTCCTTCTCTTCCAAGGCGTCACCTTCCTTCTTGTTGGTCTTGATCTGATCGGTGAGCAGATGAGCTAAATACTGTATTGGCCAAGACATAAATAAAAATATTGCATCAAGGGCCGCACGGGTTCATATTGAAACGAGAGCAAACTCTGGGATTTCCTTCCTTGGCAGTTATTGATGAAGGTCCTTCTTCTGTTTCAATAAATCAAATTAGATTCCAGGTCAAGCATTTGCTTTGAAGATTCATCAGGATATTTTCTCTTAGGCTTTTTACCTTAGCAATTTGCGTCAGGCATTGGATTATGATGTTCATCATAGGCAGGTTTTTTTTTTTTTTTAAATTTTCACGGTTGACTTGTATTCTTGGTTGATTGTTATTTACTGTTAATTTTCAGGACATAAATTGTAAAGCCCTCATAGTTTCAGCAAGGCAGAAGAACGAGTTTGCTTCTTGCATTCTGGACTTTCTGATCTTCCCTGAAAGTGTGTGAATAAATATAAGTAAATTTGCAGATATGCCATTTCCCTCTGATGCAACAGACAATTCCCTTCTCGCACAATTTGTTTCTTATCATACTAATTTACGTTGGAAGTGATACAAAGCCACAAAAAGAGAAAAGATAGTGTCGGCAGCTAAAAAAGAAGGCATGGAAACTAAGCGTAATAGAAGCATGAGGTTGAGGAGACATTAGTTGACGCAACCATCAACTATGGGACTGCACGAGCCTGTAGGAGTAGGACCAAGAGATCTTTAGTGGGAAAAATGCTGATTCTGATTTAAGTATATAGGGTCGGCTTTGTATAATAATAGGACAAGCTGACCACTTTCCTGGTTGGTTATTCCATTAGAAAGACATTGTCTTGCAATGGCCTCGACAAAACAAAGAAAAGATCTTTTTGATTTGACAAGCCATCCGTCGCAGGGCATGTCTTATTCAATTTTCTGATTCACCTAAAGATGGCATGTTGCTTACTGCTGGTTCCAAGCATACATTAAGAAAACCTTGTCATGTTCAAAGTAGTTGACTGGGTTCTTGTTTTGGTCTCTGACAAGCCCCCTCTGAGTTTTAACTTACATTTAGTCTTTTATGAAACTGCATTTCTCAAATAATCATGTTTTGTTCACGTATTAGATGCCAAGTACTGACTCTTGGTCAGAGCAGAATCACCATCCAGTGTCCAGACTAGCAGATGAATGAATCATGTTAATTTAAGTAATGTAGAAAATCTTATTACTAGTCATCATCATCTGGCTCTCTCGAGAAATCTGGCTCATCAGGTTTTTGCAACCTGGGACTCATACCAAGTTTGAGTTTGCCACTTCCTTTCCTCTTGTTAAAAGAGAACAGACCAAGGTTATGTTTTATTTCGGGCGACGGTGAAGAAGAACTTGTAAGCTCTTCCTCTTCTGTTATTTCATCAGTCATTTGTTCGTTTAAAGGATCTCCGAAAGGCTCCATAATGCCCAGTCTCTTTGCCATACTCCTCCTCTTGTAACTTCGCCAAGCAGCTTGGATAAAGCATGCAGCCCATGTTCTCCAATGGTGAGAGTAGGAACGAAAAGTATGCTGTAACTCCTTGCTATGGAGTCGTCTAAACTGATTGGCCACAAACTTAAGGTCCTCTGCTCGTAATGCAAAGGCTTCCACTTCCTCTAGAGCCTTCACTGTTCTTGTGGAAGATGGTAGACTGGTATTAGACTTTGGTACCAATGCCCATGAGAGCAGTTCCTCTCCGCAGAAGTCTCCAGGACTGAGAGTGATTGAGTTGAAGAAACCTGATCGACCCCCGTCCGTTGTTGAACTGTCAAGCTTTCCTCTGACGATAAACAGCATCTCTATAACTGGATCACCTTCACGAACTACGCAAGTGTCTTTGGTAGTGAAAAAGGAGATCAGTCGCTCGCATATGGCATCAAGAAGTTGATCATCCATTTGCGAGAAAAATTGAACCTGCAAAATGGGGATCGACACTCTCAACGTATCAAAGAGATGAAATTGAAAACCACGGAACTTACCCTTCGAACGAGGCCTAAGCAGAGGTGGCGTTTGATTTGTCGACGATTATCGGTTGGCAATCCACGTAAAATGGAGTCTTCATCAACCCCTCGAGTTGCAAGCCACTTGTAATGAACAAATCTCCTGACACGTTCCCTTATACTGTGAGGGAGTCGCCGGTGTCTCATCCACTCCTCTGTGCCTCGTTGCTTTACCCTCCATTCCTCCGGTCTCTGAGTGATGGATTTCAAGTATGTCTATAGAAGCATGTCAATTTGTAAGAGACAAATGGGTGTTGAGGAAAAAGATACGTTTGATTAGCAGAAAATTGAAAGTTTTTGAAGAATCTTAATTTTCACGTGTTCAGTACCTCCATGTTTCCAATCAATTGGGCAAACAATACCAGACCAAGAATCGAAATTAGATTGCTTAATGTTGTTTCCCCGACAAATATGCTTGTACTCAAGTTACTGCCATAGGTACTGAAAGCACAGTAACGCAGTATGATCAGAGATTCCAGAGAGCAGCATTTCCTATTTAGTTAATCATGAATATCAGATGCTACCTCAAGTTCTGCAAGCCCCACCATAGAACATAGAAGTACTTCTCAAGGAAAGGCGCTGACAGAACATTCTTTGTCACAGCACTGGCAAATATGCCATAGTTCAAGACAGTGCCATTATCTGGATCACACAGAGTAAACACAAGAGTACTGTTTATCCATATCTGCCGATCAACTTGGTCTATGTTCTTACAATCGAAGTATCTGACATCGCATCTCACAGGACCAGGTTCTTCCACACAAGCTCGCTTCCAGCATGTTGCATTACGCTCAAACGAAAACAAATACCATGCGGCCCCTAAGATCTACATTATCAGAACCAAAGTCATTGCAAAATCTGCAGTACACGAGCGACAAAAGGAAACGGAATGCAATGTTATAATCAAACAGCATTTTGGGGCCAAGTCACTTACATGACCAGCCAACAAGAACAGTAGAAGATTGTATGCAGCACCAGCCCATGCAGTATTTGCTAGCACTCCTGTGGCTTTGGATATCTTAGAACTTAATGGAAAAATCATGTACAATCTCGGGAAGAATTGGAACAGAACAATTAGTACAAGGACATTGTTGTTCTGATCAGAGTTTGGACTAATTACTGGTGAAAAATACCATATCAGTATCTGTCAGTAAAATAACCACTTCAGTTGCATGTTAATAGTCCAGGGCACTCTCTGAAAATTGATAATAACGTATCAGAGAAATGCCAATAGCATTAACAAACCTGTGGAAGCGGTAAAGATGCTATAAGATCTAATGAAAAAGTTGATTTTAAGTAACGCTTGGCAATCAACCTGGGGTCTGTAACAAGTTCACCCCTCCCCAAAAATCTTGAGCTCGGTGCTATGTAGGCTGTCTGAAACTTTACTGCTATGTTCATTATATATAGCAGATCGGTGAGAGTGCGAAAACACGCCAGTGTAATTCCCAAGCTGAAATCTGTGGTCGAGCATGATGAAGAATCATTGCTCTTCACAGATGGAATGAAGAAAAACAATGGATCGATAAAGAGTGCTAGTAGACAGGAAAAGCGGAAAACTCTGTTCCAATGCAGAAAAACATCACTTCCTGGATCAATAGTGTGACTCATTGATGGTTCCTGAATCTCTGGAACCATATTGAACCTCTCAGTTTTGGCGGTTGTGTTCTCTGCCTTCCTACCATTTTTCCCACCTTCATGCTCTAATAAAAGAAAAGATTTCTTATTTGCAAGCAAATGCTTCTCATAGTGTTGGTCCTGTTGAGTGTCATCAAACCTACAGTTTTAAGAGGTCAATTAAATTAAGAAAAACAGCTGAGGGGAATCCGTCAATAGATTTTATGCCAATGACTTACCTAACTTGCTTTTCCTTCTTCAAGTCCATGATAGTCGTATCAATGGAAGGGGTTGTTACTTAAAAAGGC
Organism: Erythroxylum havanense; assembly: GCA_024752395.1. NCBI lineage: Eukaryota > Viridiplantae > Streptophyta > Magnoliopsida > Malpighiales > Erythroxylaceae > Erythroxylum > Erythroxylum havanense. Next base: position 32,317,835 of record JANTNU010000003.1, read on the forward strand.
AATGATTCAAAGCTAATATAGCTTTAACAGAACATGACTCCACACATTTTTGCATCATTGCCAACTATGAAAGCAAGAGCTTTTTCTCTTTTTAAATAGCTTTGGATGGAGATTTCTAGAGGAGATGGCCTGAGATTGAAAGTGTTTTTAAAACAGAAAATTCTGTGCACGATGGAAGAGACTCAGTACAGATGTCCAGCTTTCTGATCTTTAACATAAGTACAAGAAACTAAGCTAATGTCTAACGACAGGGGAACAAAAGAGGAAAAGGACGAGAGAAACATGATCGACTAGGGTACAAAAACCAGAGAGAATGCAGAACAAAAACTCTGAACAGAATCTGACAGCATATCTCCAGAAGAAACTCTCTTTATTTCTTCGTTTTTTGTTGTTCCCAGGGAGCTTGAAAGTCTCATAATTTTCTTTCTTCCGCTAATCTCACCAATGCTTCCATCTGTAGATCCTCACCAATGTGATTTACGTTACATCACGGCTCGCTGGCTCCAAAATGATTCTCGATAGTTGCTCTTGTCGTGTAGATCCTCCAAACCAAGTTTAAAAATATTACTCATCAGACTCACAAAATAAACTAATTCTTCTAAGACATGCAATTTTATGTCACCCTTAAAACGAATTCAACCCTATTACATTCAGTAATGTACAAACGAGTTGAGTTACTAACAAATGAGTTTTAGTTTACTTTAATCATCTGTAATTTAAATATTAAAGATAATCCAACTTATTTAATTGATTTTTGGTTATTAGCCTTGAGCAATTAGTAAGGTTACTACTTTGCGAATGGAAGGCTATAGATTTGAGTCACGAAAATAGCCTTTTTATAAAACTTTTGTAAAGTGGGAAGCTTTGTGCACTAGAGTTCGCCCTTTATTAATAATTCACATTCTTAAATAGCTAAATGATTTTAAGTGTTAAATTAAATTTTGTGTTTGCAACCATAAATTTGAAGATAATTTTTTGTTTTAATAAATGATAAATGAAAATGATAAGATAAGGACCATAGAGCTTTGATGTTTACTTATATATGTGTGTGTGTATATATATATATATATATATATATATAAAGTAACAGGCTAGACCATCTACTTATAGATATTGTCCGTTTTGAATTGCCCATCAAGTTAAAGACCTTACGGTTTTACTCCTCTCACACCTGGGAAAACACGTCTATGGGGAAGAGATATACGTATCTTTATAAGGCGTACTTCATTCTCCTCTCCAACCGATGTAGGATCTCACAATTCACTCCCTTAGGGCCCAGCATCCTCACTGGCATAACGGGTCGGGAATCTGTTTTGATACTATTTGTAACAACTAGATTACCGCCCACATAAATTATCCATTTTGAGTTGCCCATCGGGTCAAGGCCCTCACGATTTTGCTCTTCCCACACCCAAAAAAAATGCTTCTGCGGGGAAAAGATATCCGTACATTTATAAGATGTACTTCATTTTTCTCTCTAACCGATGTAAGATCTTACAATCTACTCCTCTTAGGGCCCAGCGTTCTCATTGGCACAACAGGTCGAGAATCGACTCTGATACCATTTATAACAACCCAGACCACCTGCCTACATATATTATACGTTTTGGGTTGCCCATCGGGCCAAGGCTCTCATGATTTTACTCTTCCTGCACCCAAAAAGCAAGTCTATAGAAAAAAGATATCCATACCCTTATAAGACGTACTTCATTCTCCTCTCTAACTAATGTGGAATCTCACACATAATAATAAAAATCAAGCAAAGTTTTATTTCTTTTTCATCTTTGCTGTATATTTGTAAATAATTAGTCTCAAGAAAACAAAGAGTATCTTTATGTTGATATTGGTGTTATAAGAAAATAATAATTAATTCTAATTGAGTCAAGATATTGAGACTTTATATATTCAATTTTGAGACTACCATCCAATTCTTTGGATTTTGTTATCTTCATTATCTTATTGGAGGTGATGAGCCTCCAAGAAACTGATAAAGTTGCTCCTTTGTGATCATAAGATTATAGGTTCAAGTCACGGAAGCAGTCTTTTTGTGAAAATACAAAGGGAAGGCTGTGTATTTTATGACCCTCCCCAGACTCCTGCAAAGTAAAGAGTCTTGTGCACTGAATATATTAACTTTATAATCTTATTAGATTTTTTACTCTTCAATGGCTGATTTTATATGAGTCTTCACCATACTCAAATGTTTATTTGAGAATGCATTGATTGGGGTTGATTTTTTAATTATATATGATTTATGTAGAATATTTTTATCTAGCCAAGATCATGTCTTTAAACCTTATCAATAATAATGCCATATTGTGTCTTAAGATTTTGAGGTAGCTATGGATGGAAGCTACTAATTGATCCTACTTCTTATTGTTCTTGGTATTTCGTATTTTATAGGTGTTCGTTTTTTTCAAGATATGATTGATGACTATGAAATGTTGAAAATTAGTGTAGGTGATTTTCTTATGCAAAGACTCCATTTGTTCTAACAATATTGTCTATAATTAAATAAAACTTTCTTTTTGCAGTTCTTTCCTAGAAATGAATCATAGCATCTTCTCCTGAATATGGGATTATTTTTTAAAATTTTCTTAATTTAGTTTATAAAGTCTCAATATTTTAACTACATATGTAATCTTTACTCGCATACCTATATAGAACCATTGATCATAAATGTTGTCTGTTAGCTCAAGGTTTGTTATTAATGATTTTGACAATAACTAAAAAATATTTCAAAATTCAAATTGGAGTTGTTTCCTTTTATTGCTAATTTCATAATTCTTAAAAGAAAATAAAATAATAAAAATGTTTTCTTTCTTACAGGAACTTATTTAATGAACTTGATTAGAAATAATTTCACAACATCCAAAAGGATCTTACTAATTCGAACAATGAGCTCCTGAAATTTTGACAAAACTATTCTCTTAATTTCTAAATATTGGAACATTCCATAACAGATGATATCAAAGTTTCATTAGATGCAAAGTCAACTCATAATAGAAATGAAGCAACGACTAGTTAAAAAATGTCTACTTAAAGAAGAGCCACTGCACTTGCGAAATATATAAATTTGTAAAATACTTCAGCAACATCAATATTCTTAAAAGTTATATCTATATTAAGCTCATTGTGCGTTAAAAAGTAAAAGGTTATTAAATATTCTGAGTATGGAAGGTTGAACACTACGAGTGTAAAAGGTTGAAGAACCTTGAAAAATATACACTTGTGAGCTTGGGGAGACCTCGTGAACATTTATTACTTGGAGTTTTATAGTGAAATACTTAAGTCGAATACTTGAGGACTGGATGTGGGTTTCGTTAGAAACCGAGCAAGCATAAATCGACTGTGTCACACTCTCTCTCTCTTACCTTTTAAATTTTTGCATTATAGTGTGTGTGTTTAATTTACAAGAGGCTTCTTTACTTTTCGAATAGGCTCCTTTTATTTTAATATTGCAAGAGGTTTCTTTCGTTAATAGGGTCCTTTCGTTTTTAAAGTTAGCAGGCTCTTTTCATTTTTAACGTTAAAAGGCTCCTTTTGTTTATTAAGAAAGCTTATTTATTAAGAAAAAGGAGAACGATTTGCTCATAATGCAAATATATATTGATGATATAATATTTGGTGCCACTAATCAATTCTTCTGCAAAGAAGTCTCAGCTTTAATGTAGGGAGAGTTTGAAATGAGTATGATGAGAGAACTATTACATAAAGGAACTCATCAAGAAATTTCATTTTGAAAATGTGAAACCAACGGGTACTTCAATGTATTATAGAACTAAACTTGATAAGGATAAAGAAGGCAAGGCTACGGATGAGATAAAGTATAAAAGAATGATTGGATTTCTACTATATTTTACAAACTCAAGGCCAGATATTATGCTTAGTGTGTGTCTTTGTGCACGCTTTCGATTAACTCCCAAAGAGAGTTACCTTTAAATAATCAAGAGGATCTTTTGCTATCTTTCTGCAACTATGGACTTGGATTATAGTATCCAAAAACTAATTCTTTTAACATAGTTAGCTATTGTAATGCAGATGATAAAGTTGATAGGAAAAAACACAAGTGGTCACTGTCAATTTCTTGAAGGATGTCCAGTTTCTTGGTCTTGTAAGAAACAAAATTGCACAACGTTTTCAACAATTGAAGCAGAATATATAGCAACTGTCATTTGTTGTGCTCAAAAGTCAAATCCTATTAATGAAACATCAACTTCAAGACTTTTTCTGAACTTTAATCATATTCCTATACAACGTGACAATACAAGTGCAATAAATCTCTCTAAAATTACTATGCTAAATCTCTCTAAAATTACTATGCATCTTTCTAGGACTAATGTAGCGCCCCCTTACTATGGGGTATCTACCGGAACGCCCGTAGGTCATTCCGATAAATATCCCACGACAAGAGACCACTACTGACAACAACCTACTACACTCCTCATGGCATCACAATCATAAAACAGTAATAAGAAATTGACCACTTTTTAAAACCGAATTGGATTCCATTTCATT
>JANTNU010000003.1:32332909-32345906 GCA_024752395.1 Erythroxylum havanense
CGTTAATGCTTCTATCTCAAGGCAGCGGAAATTTAGAAGCTGACAGAATCTTTACCAGATTGTCATAAGATGTTCTGGCTACGATTGGAGACTGACTAAGGAGCGGCGGATGAGTGGCAATCGCGAATAGAGAAGACGGAGTTTGCCTTTTGTAAAATTTAACTTGGGTGAAAGATTAACAAAAATGATAACGTTTTTTTGGTTGGACATAGTTAGACAGAATAAGATTAAACAAATAAATCCACTTTTGCGATGCACATAAATACGTGAATGAGATAAGTTGGAATAAAATAGAAACAAAAAAAAACAGTTGATTTGTTCCCCGGTTGATTGAAGCCGCCCTTGAGCAAAGGCTGAACCAAGAAATATGAAATCTTTAATCAGGTCAAAGTATAAAGACACCTTGAATTTTAGGACAATCCAACACTATGTCAGCTGAAGAACAGCCAAATTTGATAATCTCAAACTCTAAGAACCGCCCAGGTAGTAGTTTAAGTAACATACTTTTTGAAACTTTCTGCATAACCTACAAGTTAATTTCAAAACATACAGCTAGTCATCGCCTCACTAACAACCCAGCCCAGCTTAACCAAAGGTTGCAATGTCATCTTTAATTCTAAAAATGAATTATTAGTTTTGACTTTTACTCGATCAAACTTGTGTTTTAATGACATTACAATTCACAATTTATGAGAATTTGATAGAATCATTCTTCACTCTTCCATATACAAAATAATTAATGAAAATAGAGCTACCGAAATTTGCCACAATGCAAGGAAACACAAGTTTGACGTTTTTATACGTCGTTTTATTAAATAAGAGTTTAAAGACTGTGCCGTTCTATGTAATGACTAAGAGTCTACACTCTACACAAAATATTCTGTCCCTGACTGTATTTATTTTCTGTCGTCAATGGTGGCTCTTGAACAAATCAAGGAATCTTTAAGTCAAGATTGGTGGATTGGCATGAAAACTCTTGCATTGACTAATTTTAAGCTTCTTGTTTGGGTTATAACAACTTGTTTCGTATAAATCAAAGAATATATATACGAAAACTTCGTAGCAATGCATCTCTTTCTCTGTAGTCAAGCTATTGTTATTAAGTTAAATTAAGATTACTCTTAATGATCAACTCACGACTGCAAATCCGCCATGACCTGCCTGAACATTAAGAGCAGCATGTCGTCGCCGACGATGATGGATCTCACATACAAGCTATTATTTCAATATCCACACATCGAAAGCATGGACAAAATACACCCTGTAAACATTCAGTACAATAAACAGTCCATGTGTTTAGACAGGGGGAACCACCTCTCAGACTTTCAGTTCTAATAATTAAGGAGTACAGAGTTGACGAACAAGCTTGTTTAGAGTAGAATCCGATGAACCGCCGATCTGAACCGCTCGCCGAGCCACTCGGCCTAGGGCTTGTGCTCTCTCCCTTGCCTTATTTCCTTCTGCTCCTCCCATCAGCTCTCTCACAGCCTCACAAATGGCGTCTCTCGATACAACAGTCTCTGTGCCCTGATTCTGAAACTTGTTTAAGCTGAGACCAGCCCCAAGTCCGTCCGCTATAAGCCTGGCGTTCAATGGCTGCTCAGCTATCATGGGCCAAGCCAAAATGGGCACACCAGCCGTTATACTCTCAAGCACTGAGTTCCACCCACAATGACTCAAGAACCCACCTGTGGCTCGGTGAGACAAGATCTCTCGTTGGTCAACCCAGTCCCTTATGATCAGACCTCTACCTCTTAAGTTCTCTTTCAAGTCGGTTGTTAAAGTCCATGTCCTTGAGCGGACCACCCACACAAATCCAAACCCTGACTGTTCCAGCCCGAAAGCCACTTCGTCAAGTTGGTTGTCGGATACATCAGCCTGCGTACCGAAGGACACGTATAGAACTGAATCCGGAGAGACTTGTTCGTCGAGCCATTGTGTTATGAAAGAGGAGTGATTTTGGTCAATCGATCTCTCAACCCTTTTCATTTTGTCGTACAAGAATAGTGGGCCTAAACACCAAGCCTTACCTCTAACGTATAAGGACTCAAAAGATGGGATATAGCTGTTTTCGAGCTCTTCGAAGCTATTGACGATGACACCCCAACTGTTGACGTCGGCCTCCCCCAGCTCCGAAATATATTGAGATAAAGGGTCGTCGTCGTTTTGAGAGTTGAGAATCTCTGCGGGCAAATCTTTGCTTGTTAAAGTGAATGGAAGTTTTAGGTTTGGTAGATCTATAGGGTCGAAAACAGACGTTGTCTTCAAATGGGGTTTATGCATCCACGAAGATTTACAAACGGCCATCGATAGAACACTCATTCCATGGAAGACAAGACGAGGGACACCTAGGGTCTCGCATACGGGAAGTGTCCAGCCAAGAAAGAAATCGGATATAACACATATAGGAGGATTGTCGGATTCTAGCATGCGTTTCAGGGCTTGTTCGAAGGGCTTCTGAAGCTTTTTGGTTGCAAAGAGAAAAGGAGCAAAGTATTGCATCGAAGGAAGCTGAGAAGTGTTTTCGCAGCCTCTGGGGAGTCCATCCATGGAAGGAAATGGAAGTTCAGTGAGACAAATATTGGGGGAGCAGTCGAGATTACTGGAGATGGATGTTGCATTTGATGGGGTTGTGATGATCGTAACCTTGATTTGTTTGAAGGAAAAAGCTTTAGCAAGGTCTAGTAATGGAAGAGTGTGGCCTTGAGCCATGAATGGGAACATAACAACGTGAGTTCTGGACTGTGAACACATGGTTCTCTCTCTCTCTTGGTTTGGATGTGCGCGTCGTCCATAAGACAACACAGACTATACTTGCACCAGTAGAGTTCTCGGTTTAAAGGCGAAGTTTGACTTGATATCGAGATTGTTTAATGGATACTACAAATTTGCTTTGATTTTATAATAATCATATTTGATCACAAAATTAAAATTTACGAAGAATTTTTTTCAATGATTTAAACACCGATCCAACCGTAAAATTTTTAAACCATTTAATTTTTTAGTTTAGTTTTCAACTTTTTAATTTAATTTAATAATTTTTGTTATTAAAAATTCAATTTATTAATTAACAGTTCAATTTTTATAAATTAATAAATTTTTATAAACTAAGATTTTTTGATTCAATTAACAATCTCTTTTTAAATTAAACTTTAAATATTTAGATAGGTAAAAGACAACCTCTTTTATTTATATTTCAAAATTTTAATTTTATTTAATTTTTAAATAATTTTATACCAGTTGATCCTTTTAAACATTAAACCTCTTGTTTTATCTGTTTAACTTTCGAATTAGTTTTGAAAGCTTTGGTTTTTTCCAACAAATCCTAAAATTCTAAATTAAGATGATATATTTATGAAATAAGAAAAGAAAATTTATTAGTATGAAAATATATAAAATTTTGAATTTTGAATCAAATACAGACAGTAAAAAAATACAATAAAGTTTGAATCTTATATGAAATAAGAATTATTTAAGTATTAAATTTATAAGCATATATTCGTATAAAACCCTAATAACTTTAGTAAAGTTGTGTAGGTTTTCTCGAAATATTAATTTTTGAATCCTATTTTTTCATCTTTTTGATAACCCTCTTCAGTTTAACAAGAAAAGGGTGTAAAACCTTGCACAATGATGGACTAATAAGGAGAAGTTAACAAAGATCTAATAATGCACCGTCTCGTTCTTAATTAATACCCACCCTTACACCTTATCTAGACGCAGTTGAAATTAAATTTAATATTTTTTAAGTAAAGGGGCGGCCGATTTTAGTTGGCATAAAATATTGACGACGGTCGAAACAAACAACCGCAGGCGTTAGTCGTTGATAATGAGACTATCAATGAGGCCAAAGAACTAATATGGTCCAACTTGACACATTTTTAATATATTTTGAATCGAGGGGGCGGCCGATTTTAGTTGGTCTAAAATATTGATGACAGTCGAAACAAACAGCCGCAGGCGTCAGTCGTTGATAACGAGACTGTCAATGAGGCCATACTTGCCAAAGAACAAAAATATGGTCCAACTGGGCACCTTATTCTTCAACTGTATTGTCAATTGAATATAGTCACGACAAAGTTTGGTTCATTAATGTCACCAGTCTAGTCAAGAAACGTGTATTCAAATTCCAGTTGTTTGAAACATCATCACTGATAACATCTTCATCACTTTAAAAGTCATTGGACCCGAGAAAGCCCATGATAGGTTATCTTAGGCGTTCATTCAAGATACCCTTCGTGATATTAGCATCCCTACTTCGCTGATTAACCTCATCATGCAATGCATCTCCACGGTTTCTATGCAAGTGACTTGAAATGGTGAACTCAGCATCGTCTTCTGACCCTTCGAGGGATACGTCAAGGTGATCTCTTTTTGCTCTATCTTTTTTTTTTTTTTTGATAACTCAGGATTCGGGCTTGGCCCGACTACCTGGGACCTATGAGCCACAAACTCAGACTCATAGATAGGTAAATCCGGGTTTGATCCTAAATAGTATCAGAAGTACCTGCTCTAATGGATAGACCTTCATCACCAGGAGAATTACATCACCTTAATAAAGAGTACTCTTTCCACGACTTGAACCCACAACCGCACACAGTCTTCTCCTATTTCGACCTATCTTTTCGTTCTATGTACGGAGCGTCTAGGTCATTCCATTAACCACGCGGTGACACAAAGTCGATGGAAGTCGATCAAACTTAGTAGATCTGGACCTCCTCTCAGTCATCTATTCTTTGCGGATGATCCCATTCTATTCGTCAAAACTTCGACGGATCAAGTAGTAGTAATTCGGGAGACCCTTAAAACGTTTTGTGACGCGTCCGACCAACGAGCCAATCTAGCTAAATCCCAGTGCTACTACTCCAAAAATGTTCCGCATTCTATTACCACAACTTTAAGTCGAGCTCTAAGCATTAACCAGACTACTGACTTGGGCCGGTATCTTGGGGTTCCCCTACTGCACAAACGAGTAAGCAAACACACCAACCAGTACATCCTAGATAAGGTTCACCAACGACTATCCAGATGGTCAACTAACCTGTTAGGTCTAGCGGGTCGCATCACCTTGACCTAAGCTGTCATCGAGGCTCTTCTCAGTTATACTATGCAGACGATCAGGTTACCCCGTAGTCTCTGTGACAAGTTGGAGAAACTGATGTGCCAATTTCTGCGGGGGGCTTCCAGTGGACAAAAAAGGATACACCTCGTCACCTTGGAGGACGTCAGTAAACCAAAAGCAACTGGGGGACTTGGTATCCAAAAAATCCACGTTACCAATGACGCTTTCTTAGCCAAACTAGGATGGACGTTGATTACCAAGCCTACTGCTCTATGGATGCGAATCCTCTCTGCGAAGTACAATTTTGACGCCAACAATATCCCCACCGAGCTAGAAGGAAAAGGTGGCTCGATGATCTGAAAAAGTTTAAAGGCTATTTGGCACCTCGTGCTACAGGGCATGCATTAGAGGGTAGGTGACGGATCTAGGATCCGTTTCTGGATTGACCCATGGATTCCACGAGTGGGCCTCCTGATTTACCGGACCACATCCCCAATTCCTGATACCATTCTCACTCTCAGTATCCAACATGTGGTGGATGTCAATGGTAACTGGAAATGGGAAGTTATTTAACCTTATCTTCCAACCTCGATTTGCAAGACCATCGCTGGTACATTTCCCTCAAAACCATACTTGGGACAGGACAAACTGATCTGGGGTTATTCCGCCATTGACGAATTCACGGTTGCTTCCGCTTACTCCCTGCTCATCGACAACGAAGATGAACAAACCAACGCGGTTTGGAAGGAAATTTAGCAATGGCAGGGTCCCCAACTTATCCACTATTTTCTATGGCTTCTGGCACACGATCGCCTTCTCACTAAACATCTCGTATGTCGGCACATCTCCATGGATGGATCGTGTCATCATTACTACCTTGAAGAATCCTTTCTACATGTCCTGCATGATTGCAGCAAAGCCTGCTAAACGTGGACCACTTTCGCCTCCCATGTTCTACCTCACGACTTCTTCACTATGCCGGCGCAAGAGTAGGTCCAGAAAAACCTCCAACAACACCGACACGTCCACGAACACGATTGGGTGATCTTGTTTGGCACCACCTGTTGACTCCTATGGACATGGAGAAATAAGACTTTATTTGATGCAAATTTTACTTGGCTTTCCTTACCGGCATCTTGTATTTTGTCTTATGCAGGTTTGATACGATAGGCAGTTGACTGGCGGAATCCAACAGCATCCGACCCTCAACCTCGACCTCAGCAATGTCTCAAATGGAGCACACCTTCCACGGGTTGGGTGAAAATTAATACCGATGGCATCAGTAAACGTTCCTTGTCCACAGCCACAGCAGGCGGGCTTCTACAGGACAGTGCAGGCAACTGACTCGGAGGATTCACCCAAAATCTAGGTTGGTGTTCACTGATGTCCGCAAAATTTTGGGAGATTTTTACTAGGCTCACAATCGCGTGAAATCTGGGCTATCGCCAGATTGAGTTAGAAGTGGATTTCATAATGGCACTCCAATTAATTTCCTCCGCAGTTAATAGAGTTAAGGCCCTCAACGCCCCATCGTTCAAGGTATACATAAACTGCTAATCTAGAATTGGACTATTGCACATCGTCACATATATCGAGTGAGCAACAGATGTGCCGACTAGCTCACAAATTACGTCACTTATTTTAATATATGGATCACCTATCTAGCAGCCCCACCCATAGGATGCCATTTTCTCCTTGTAGAGGATATAGCGAAGATTCGCTCCCCTAGACTCATGTTGAAAACTGTTTCCACTTTTTCTTTTATAAAAAAAGTACGGTTGACAGAGCATCCGCATGTATTAAAGAATATCATTACCAATTTAGTTATTAAGTCGTTAACACAAAATGACAAAAGTCAAATAATATTACATATTCAATAAACATATTTCTTTCTCCATCACTGGCCTGACATGTGATGACTATCGGTGAGGCTGCGTGTTCATATTCCGAAACAGCAATGCCATTAAAAGTTGCCAGGGAGGGTCTTAGGGTAATCGATTATTGCAGCCCTGGACTGTCATGGAACTGTCCCACCGTACTACATGGGGCTAGGAATTAATGAAAAATTAATACATTATAATAAAAATAAATAACAATAAAAAAATCAATTGATATTTGTACTCATTTATGATACCGTGAGTTAATTGAGATGTACATCCAACTCATTTTTATGATACCGTGTGTACATGTAGACAATTGAGATAAAATAAATTATTTTAACAGAATATATATTACATGATATGTATGATAATTATAATTCCTTTAATTTTATACTTAATATTTAACTATCAAATATTTAATAGCAAATTAAAAGTAAATTACCCATATAATCAATAAAATAACTTTATTTATGCTTTTAAAAATATATGAAATTAAATAATAAGTTGTATTTATATTATGCATTGTTGTATAATCATGCAAGTGATTTATAATGTTAAACTTTATTTATTTTGTACATATTGAATACTTTAAAATATCCTATACATCAGCAAATGGTAGTAAAATTAGTTGATCTTTTGTTCCACTCTTTTTTTTTGTACGTTTTAATTTTTGGTTTTCACTTTTATTTTTTAGCTTATGTTTTTTGGAATAAAAACAGAAATTTGCTTATTAATATCAAATTATTTATATTTTTACTGATGATAAATATATATTAGATAAAATTTATAGATAAATTTTTAATTAATTAAATTTATTTTAAACTTTTGTATAATATTTATCAGTAAATTGTCAATAAAATTATTTTATTTTAATTATTAAATCAAATTTTATTTGAAATTTATATATCTTGAAGATATTTTAAATTTATTAATAATGATTTAATTAATTTTAGTTTACTTAATCACAAAAATTAAACAAATTAAATAAATTCAAATTATTCATAATTTTCATTAATAATTAATTTTAAATAAATAAATAAATAATATTAAGTTAAATAAGCCATAATTCTTATTAATAATTAAATAATATATTTAATATATAGTATATTAAATTATAAAAATAGAAACAAAAATAAAAACCACATTTTTATAGTTTTCATAAAGTTTAAAAACCTTAAAAAACTATACCTGAAAACAGAAATTAAAACTTAAACAAAAAGATTTTTTTATTAAATATAACAATAAAAAGAACTAAAAATGTAAATAAAAACAGACAGAGGATATTAATTCAAGAGCTTCCAACTTTCCATAGATTGTCATGATAGGTTGAAAACCGCAGAACAGCAGGCTGATCAACCCATTTCACTTATACATCATGGAAATGACAAATTACTTCCACAGAAGTGCTGGATATGTAGACACAGACCAGTTCGTAAAAGAACAAATTCAGTGCAGGAATATCAACTGCTGAGATTATCTTTTCCAACGAACAATCTATTATCACCTGGACATCCTGAAAAGCAGAGGAAGTGAAACGTGGTCATTATACCACAAAAACAAGCAAATATCAGAAGTTCAACTGGGACCAGTAAGGTTTAGCGTCATACGCTTGGTAAGAGATTTTCATAGATCCATAGCTAGTGTATGATATCTGGTTAAATGCTATATCTGACAAGGCCATAGAGCCACAGGAAGAGCAAAAGCCAACAATCTTAACCCACACTCTTGTATAATATCGACAATCGGACAGGCAATCCACTTGATAGTATGTCCCACAAGCTGCTCCATTTTGCCATATGTCATTGCCTGCTAATGCAATCATATTTATTCCAGGTCCGAGGCTGACGCAATTATTATCATCTGCACATATATACAAATGAAAGTGGCATTGATAGATCTGAATGTATTAGTAGCAAATTATCAAAAAGGAGTACCGTGTTTAAGGGAAGTGTTTACTCGACGTAGGAGAGTAATAGGTCGCAGTTCCAATTCTTCCAGCATTTGCCAAGAAACAAAAGCTCAAACTTGGCAGACATAAACCAGCAAGCACAGAAATGAAGTTTATTTTAAACAGCAAAGCCATGATTGGAGTAAAAATTGCTGGATAGTGTAAGTATTGTTTGTTCCTTAGATAGAAGATCTCATCTATTTATAGCTCAACACGGGATCCCATTTCAGATTGATGCAGACTTGCAAACTAAATGAATGTGGACTGCAAGAAAGATGTGCTTTATTCAAACTCTTGCACTCTGAAAGCATTGTCATTTAGAGCTGTGTGTGAGTTCATTGCAACATCCAAGTAGTTTTTGGTGGTGAAACTTGTATTTGAAAAAACGAAAGTACGTTATCTCCTCCTTTGTGTCAATCAGACGTACGATTGTGCTGCTCAGAGAGTAAGTGACAAAACCAGACAATCATCTGATTCTGAATTCAGAAACCGACTAAGGAGGGAAACTGTAACTTTCTTCCGGCTGGAGTTTCCAGTTTGATTGAAACTTGTATTTCGAATTTTTGCAAATATATTATTGATTTGGCAATGACAGGCCTTGGTATCTAGTGGCATCTCATTTGCAATGGGATCTCATTATTTCAGTTAGTTAGAACTTTTCTATAATTTCCTTAGGCTGGTAATTGAATATAGAAGAGGCTGTTTGAAATTATTTTAAGATATTAAAATTTTTATTTTTTAGAGATATTAAATCTCATAATTGAAAATTAATTTACATAAAATTTTGTTGTAAAATTTATTAAACATTGTAATAAATTATGTTATGAGGATGATCCTTCAAGCAATCAGTAAAGTTGTTCCTTTGTGATCATAAAGTTACATGTTCAAGTTATTAAACTAGTCTCTTTGTAAAAACGCAAAAAAAATACTGCATTATGGATGACAATGGGCGGCCTATGGGCCTAGATTTAAGTGTTTTTAATAAGTCAGTCTAGGCTTAGGTCTACTTGAGATCTAACTATTCTAAATAAAACAATATCCCATACTTGAACCTAATTAAAAAAAGACGTTATTTTACACTTTTAATTTTTAAAAAAAATATTTAAAAAAATTGGCGGGATTGACCCAAGTAAGTTCATTCATCCTTAAGCTGCATACATTATGACCCTCTCCGGACGCTTGCTTTGCCTTGTGCACTGTGTCGACAAGCCCGCATCAACTACCCACACATGCCAGCCAACCGAACTCTTCACGAACTGTAAATAATCATTATGGAATAATAGTTTGTTAGATGAGAGAGAATATATTTGCCGTTACAGCTACACGTAACCCTTGTACAATAATACATTTGTATATATGTTGTCTTACGATCATTGAATAAAGCAAGTTATCTTCTTCTTTCATGAAGAATGATATCGCAAAGCAAGTTATCTTCTTCTTTCATGAAGAATAACATGGTATCAGAGCAGTGTTTCTGTCTTATCTTATAAAACATACTACCATGTAACTCCAAAATGGAGATGGAAGACAGTACATAAAGAATTTTCAATGAGGAAGCCTACAACATTAATTGCGATAGATAACCCAGGAAATCCACTAGTAAATACACCTCTGGAAGGAGCAAACTATTTATTGTGGAGTCGGTCGATGATTATTTCATTGAAAGCTAAAGGAAAACTTGGATTCGTGAACAGAGAGATACAGCCTCTTGTTGACAACGACAAACTTATGAAGAAATGGAAGAAAGCAGATAACATGGTCATAGCTTGGATCATCAACTCGCTATCTAAGGAAATCTTCGACTCTTTCTTAGTAGTGACTACGACAAAGGATATCTAGGATGAATTGAAGGGGCATTATGGCGAAATCAGCGAGCCTCACCTATATGAAATCATGTAAGAAGTCAGCAACTTAAGGCAAGGTAACAACACTGTAACAGTCTATTTTACGAAACTAAAAGGGTTGTGGAACAACTTAGACTCCTTGATGCCGATGAATACATGTAGCTGTGAGAACGCTGAAAAAAACTTGGAGTTTTTCAACACAAACAAATTAATGCAATTTCTACTAGGTCTTAGAGAAGAATATGCTACCGTGGTAAGTCAGATCATGTTGCTTCAACCTTTGCCCCAGGTAAACAAAGCATATTATATGATATTAACAATAGAAAAGCAAAAAAATGTAAATGGTGAAAATACGATTCAGATGGGAGTGGCATTCATGGCTGGTCCGAATAACTATAAAAGACAAGGAAACAAGGATTTTATTGGCAAGCATTTTGAAAACAGAAGGGACGAAAAGTTTTGTGAGCATTGCAGGGAGAAGGGACACACAAGGACACCTATTTTTAGCTGCATGGAATACCAGAGTGGTACAAAGAACTACAAAAGAAAAGGGCGAACCGACATACACTGCAATGACTGTAGGTAGCTCACCAGAGGAACCAAAACCAAAAACCTAGTCTAAAACTGAAGTTGATATTGCAGTCCTCACACTAAAAGTTCAAGACCTGATGCGTATGGTTAAAGGTAAATCATCAGCCGATGCTAATCATGTAGCTTACAATAGCTACGCAGGTACGACCCCAAACCCTTCTAGTTTTAACAGTAACAAATATGAAAATTGTACATGGGTAATGGATTCGGGGGCCTCAACACACGAGCCATGATCTCACACTCTTCACAAACAAAACCAAAGTTTCCCACTTTGAATCAGTAAGCAGGGGCGGATCCAGAAATTATTTTGAGTGGGGGCAAAATATTTAAAGTACTCTTATAACATTGAAAAATACAAATATTTATATATTTGATAAACAAAAAATTACATCATTGTCTTAAGCTTTTTACATATAACCTATTACAATCGTTCCCTACGAGTCCTCAAATTTTGATATCGTTGTAAAATTTTCGCATTGTCAATACTATTAAAGATATCTTTCTCAATATATGTGATCAAACAGTCATTCATCCAAGAATCTCCCATTCGATTGCGCAAGCGACTTTTCACTATCTTCATTGCAGAAAATGCTCTTTCCACCGATGCAGTAGCAATAGACAAAATCAAAGCTAATCTTAAAAGTAAAATTACTAAAGGGTACACAACATCCTTTTTTGTTTCGATCAGCTTCTTGGCAAGATCACTAATCCCATTTAATATCAAAAATCGATCATCAAATTGCATATCAACAATATAATTATCAAGTTGATCACCAAGAGTAATAAGCTCTACTTTAGAGAAATCAGAAGGGTAAAATTCAGCAAGCTGAATCAACTTTTGCTTATTAAAAACATAAAAAGATTCACTTAGATTCAAGCATGCCACACAAATAAGCAACTTGGTATTTACCTCATTGAAGCGATTGTTGAGCTCTTAAAGTTGCATATCAATCACAGTGGAAAATAATTCCACTTGATAATGATACAAATTCGTCACTTCTTGACCTTCCCCGATATACAAAATTTTCATCCATATTTGGAATGGCAATATCATGGTTCTCACACAATGAAGATGTTTCATCAAATAAGGATTGTCATCCATCATCCTTCATCATTTGTAGTCGTTGTTTGGAAACTTGAATCAAAGAAATTGCATTGATAATGTCTTGATCCTTCCTTTGCAATGCTTAAGATAATTCATTTTTTATGCCCAATATTTTTTTTCATCAAATTCAAGGTAAACACAAATTCATAAGATTGGATAAAATCAAGCAAAGCATATGCTTCACCTTTTTTCTCTGAAGTTGTGCCTTCTTCTATAATGATCTCTAGAACATCAACTATAGAGTCAAACATCACGATTAAGCTTGATAATGATCCATAATGTGTGCCCCAACGTGTGTCATCTGGTCTTTGAAGAGAAGTTTCTTGATGTAAACCTTTATCACTTGAAAGTTCACCATTTTTCAGCCCTTCAACAATCTTACTAAATTGTTTTTCACGAAGAAGATCTTTTCTTTTACAAGAACCTCCAACTATATTTGATAAGCTTAAGACTATGTTAACAACAAAGCAATATGTACATGATTCTTGGCCACCGTTACAAGTGCTAATTGCAATTGGTGAGAGAAACAATGAACATAGTGAGCTGAATTATTTTCTTTTAAAATCA
>JANTNU010000003.1:32349758-32383171 GCA_024752395.1 Erythroxylum havanense
AGAAGAACAAGAAGTTAGAAGAGACGACCGTGCGCAGTGGTGCGGAGGGCGGGTGCGGAGTCCTGCGGACGAGGGACACCGTGCGCAGTGCGGACAAGGGAGTGCGGAAGCCGGAAGAGCCTTCTCTTCTGCGGAGTGCGGACGAGGGACGACCGTGAACGTGAACAATGTTTGTGTTTGAGTTTCAGAAACAATGCGAAGTGCGGCTGCGGAAGGACCGAAGGAGGCAAGGATCGTGGGATTTGATTTTTCAGAAATAAGAAAGGTTAAAACCTAATTTGGTTAGGGTAAAGTTCGGGTAATTCGGGTAACCCGAATTTTTTCGGAGTTACCCGTTCCGACCCGAAAAAAATTCGGGTTATGGCCGGGCCGACCCGAATTATCCGAACTTTACCAATTTATTACCCGAATTAATTCGAGCCGGGCCGGGTAATCGGGCCGGCCCGAATTATGCTCACCCCTAATTTTGCCATATCAGAAGGCCCAATAACATTGCAATTATCCCTGTTAAGATCTTTTGCTGTAGCCATAACCTTGAGTTATTATTCTTCAACAGATTCTTTTGCTATTGTCTGGGTAGCGAATAGATGTTTTAAAAATCGAACCGAAAGTTAAGTTTATAAGATAAAAATTTTAAAGTTTAAAAGGTTTAATTGATATTAAACCGTCGTATAACTAACTTAAGATTAAATAAAATTAAAGAATTTAGAATATGATTAAAAAATTGATATTTATCTATCAAAAATTTTGAATTTTAATTAAAAATTGTTAAATATAAATTAGTTAATTTATTTTAATTTGTAAAAACTTATTAATTTATAAAAATTAACTGATTAATTAATAAACTTATCGATTTTTAACAACAAGAGTTATTAAAATAAATCAAACTGAAAAGTTGAATACCAAAAAGAAAAATTGAACGGTTCAACATTTTTCGATCGGCCAAACGGATTGGATTTTTTAATCATCGGCAAAAAGCAACATCAAGTTCAATTGGATCTAAAATCAATTTAATTCACAATTATCATATTAAGTTTAAATTAAGTCAAAATAGTTTAAATTTTCTATTATAAAATTACAAACTACAAAAGTAAGATTTTGTATTACTTCCAAATTTAGTTTTTTTTTTAATTTGTTCTATTGTTATAACTTTTGAAAAGGCAAAAGTGAAAGATTTCTCATAATTAATAAAAAGTAATTGCATATTTTATATTGTGGAAATTTAGTAATTCGATTTGAAATTGTTGTTCATGCTGCTTTTATCAAACATTGGTAAATTGACATGTTATTGTATATCCAATGGAGCATAAAACGGGTAAAAGGCAGATCTGGAAAGATGAACTGGTTCAACAGATAATACTTCATGCATGAAGCAATGCTTTCCTTAAACTAATTCGTCGACGACGCATTGCATGGCCCTTCTTTCATTGGACATAAACGTCTCTTATTGGAGAATAAATCTAACTGAGAAGGGGCCTGGCAATCTCAAGCACTTTGCATTCCTGGAAGCTCTAGTTTTGAGCCCTGAGAAAACCATTCGAAGGCCAGTTGTTATAATCACCTCTTAACATGTAACCATTAAGTTAATTAAGAGTACTTATGTAATAATAGTGTTAATGTACTGACTCTTGGTAAGAGATATTGATCAATCCACCACCATTAGTGTACGAAATCTGATCATACGCTTCTTCTGATAAAATCATAGTAAACTCGCACTTATAACAGTGTTCCACAATCTTCACAGTCACTGGTACTGTTTGGTCTCTGCAACCGCTCAGGCAAGTTACTTGGTAGTGCTTCCCACAAGCCAGACCATTGTTCCAAAGTTCTTCTCCTACTTGAGCAATCATACTTCCCTGTTCAGCGTACCCATAACAAGCAGAAGCTGCATTGTACATATACAGAAAGAAAAAGAGGTGAGGAGTTCGTATAAGCAGCGAAAATTAGTTTGAGATTGCATGCAAAACTTGGAAATTTTTGTTTTGTTATAAGATGTTTAATTACGCATGTACGGAGGCTGGTAATGGGTTGCATTTCCTATAAGTTGAGCATAGGCCTTCAATGAATAGCCTGAACTTAGCAACAAAGTAACGAGGGCTACAATAGAAATGGAGTTCTGAAGTAGCAGTGCCATGGCCATGTCTTGATGTTTGATGATCAAAATGAAATAAGAATGAATAAGGATATATTTTGTGGCACATACAAGCAGTGGAGACGAATGACATTAATTTATAGCAGAAAGCTTGCTTGTTTCCTGATACAATCAAACTACAATTATTAATTGCAGAGGTCGATAATATCCTCAGCCGGCCGATTAACAAAGTTTAAAACGTGGGATTTCATTAACGTTGTTGAGTGTTGAATGTTACAAGGAATCTGTCTAGGAGTTGGCCAACAATTCCATATCTCAATCAGTAACAAGAGCCCTTACAGATGTTTTGAGCAGCCTTGTCTACATTGCCTAAACAAGAGAAGTTGCATGTACAAAAAAAAAAGGAAAAAGAAAATAAGTTTTAAGAAGAAAAGGTTGATTCTTTATGAACTAACAATTAAAACAAAAGGGATTTTTCTTTTTTTGGTTTACAGAGTAAAACACTCCAAACTTAAACAAATTTGCAGTACATTGTTCCTTGCTTGTTTCGGTGAATAAATTCTAGAATTGACAACGGAAGCTCCGGAAGAAAATGAATGCCTGGGTTGGCTATAACTGTGAGGACGGCTAGGTTTGAATTGAACAAGAAGATCATCATCATCATCACCCAATCTGAAATTTCGCATTAAAGTAGGGTTTGAAAAAGTCAGATAGTACGTAGCCTTACCCTTACATAATAAAGAGACTGTTTTCGATAGACCTACATGCATATGAGACAATAAAAGAATGATGTAGGTAACAGAATCAATTCATAAAATAGAAAATCCATGAAAATACAAGTAATGGGGAAATAAAAGCACTTAATAGAAATGATAATAAAAATACCTAAATCTCAAGATAGAGCTAAAATAAATGCAAATAACAATAAGAATATTAATCACACATAAATACTAATAATAATAGTAATAATCAATATTCCATAATAATAGTAAGAAGGACAAAACTAAAACTAATACGTAACACCAAAACTAATAGAAATAATAAAAAATCAAAATATAATATATGCAAATAAATATTAAAACAAATAATGCTCACAGGTGGGAATAATATGAATAATAGAAACTAAGAGAAAGACGAAAAGACAATAAAATAAAAGTACTAAAAGAAGAGTGAAAAGCAATGTTATTGAGAAGCATTTCTACACTCAGAACCTCCCCCTGCTAGTAATAAATCAATGCAAGAAGTAAACTATTAATTATCACGCACACGAAAAAAAAAATCCAGCGAATCTTGACCTCTCTGACCATTAAACATATAACCTATAGCTAGAAAACTCAATGCTCATCCCAGCAAGCGCAAGAGGGGTGCAAAGACGAAATTAAAAAAGTACCTGAAAATTTTTTAGAGAGGAAAATAGGAAGATGATGATATCTTACTTGCCCCACCTCGTACCAGTCTGATTGCCATGCTTATCAACCCAATACATATGAACCAAAAGATAAAATAATAAAATGAGAAATTTAAGATTTAAAAAATTCAATTGATATTAGATCATAATAAAATCGATTAAAGATTAAATATAAATGAAAATTTTGAAATATATTTAAATAAATTGTCTTTAATTATCAAAAAATTAAAATTTAATTAGAAAATATATTGTTAAATAAAAATTAATTGATTTATTTTAGTTTACAAGAAATTATTAATTTATAAAAATTGGTTAATAAATTAATTAATTTTTAACAATAAAAATTATTAAAAAAATCAAACCAAAAAGTTAAAAATCGAACTTAAAAAAATAGATAGTTTAAAGTTTTTACGATTGAGCCGACTTAATTTTTTAGTCATTGCAAAGCAGATTCAGCAAGAGTTGACCTGCCTATGATCTAGGGTTTATTTGTCATAAAATTAAAGTTAATCACTTAATCTTGTATTCATTTAAAAAATTTAAAAAAATCCAAATTTTGATGAAGAGATTACAAAAGTTTAAAAACTCTTTTAAGATATTTTATCCTCTAAATTTTTTAGTTATTAAATTAATTAAATATTTTATTAAATTAAAATTTTGAAAAAAAATAGAATATAAAATTCAGATATAATTAAAAAGCTTTATATATTTGTAATTAACCAATAATTTTTTAATAAATCTTATGTAAAAATTAAACATGATTAACGAAACTGTTAATCCGAAAAGAAGTGTAAAAGCAACACGTTCAATGAAAGCCAGAGGCTAATAAAGAGTCAGAGATCTGTTTAATCTCTAACAGCCTATGACCTCACCTACTTACTTTTGTTTTGATCCAAAGCTGAATGATGAGAAATGCTTAACCACTACTCCCTATTTTCATCTTCCATTAGGACTCTCTTTGCTTCTCTCCCATCTACACCACCGGTAAGTTCTGATCTGTTTTTATCTTTATCATGTTCTTACCCTTTTTTACTTTTTGATGTTTTGTCTTCGCATCTTACTTCCTTTTATGATCATTATGCATTTTAATCCCCTTTCATAATGCCCTTTGGAAGACAGCATTTGTTATTGTCAGTTCATGGGATGTTTACAATGATTCTTACTAATTTGGTCTTATATTGCTTTGTATAGGGCAGATTTGATCCAGCAATGAGAACTTAAGGTTTGGCTGGTTCTAACTCCAGAATTATTAGAAAACCAGAGCTAGATTAGTAAATGCATGATCTTGGCTTTGCAAATTTTGGGGTTTTTTATTCTGATAGATTCTGACAATTTCATGTAACATACTGAAGTTGAGACAATAAGATCACCAAAGAAAATGTCTTCTGATCCTACACCCTATGCACCCAAAAAGATTCTAATAACTGGTGCAGCCGGTTTCATAGCCTCTCATGTTACCAATAGACTAATCAAGAACTACCCTGAGTACAAGATTGTTGCCCTTGACAAGTTGGACTATTGCTCTAGTCTCAAGAACCTTGCCTCATGTCGCTCCTCGCCAAACTTCAAGTTCGTGAAGGGTGATATTGCTTGTTCAGATCTTGTAAACCATCTTCTGGTTGTTGAGGACATTGACACTATTATGCATTTTGCTGCTCAAACCCATGTGGATAATTCCTTTGGGAACTCTTTTGAGTTCACCACCAATAATATATATGGTACCCACGTTCTTCTTGAAGCCTGCAAAGTTACTAAGCAGATCAGGAGGTTCATTCATGTCAGTACTGATGAAGTTTATGGAGAAACTGACATGGAGACTGATATTGGAAATCCCGAGGCTTCTCAACTCCTTCCTACAAATCCTTATTCTGCTACAAAAGCAGGGGCTGAAATGCTTGTTATGGCTTATCACCGATCTTACGGCCTCCCTACCATTACTACAAGAGGCAACAATGTGTATGGCCCTAACCAATACCCAGAAAAACTCATCCCAAAGTTCATCCTCCTTGCCATGAAAGGAAAACAGCTGCCAATTCATGGAAATGGTTCAAATGTGAGAAGCTATTTATACTGTGAGGATGTTGCAGAAGCATTTGATGTGATACTTCACAAGGGGGTGATTGGTCACGTCTATAACATTGGGACCAAGAAGGAGAGACGAGTCCTAGATGTGGCAGCGGACATCTGCAAGTTATTCGGGCTAGATTCAAATAAAGCTATAAAGTTTGTTCAAGACAGACCTTTCAATGATCAGAGATACTTCTTGGATGATCAAAAGCTAAAGAAGCTTGGTTGGTGGGAGAAGACTCCATGGGAAGAAGGACTGAAGATGACAATGGAATGGTACACCAAAAACCCCAATTGGTGGGGTGATGTTTCAGCAGCTCTGGACCCACATCCACAGGTGACAATGATAAGTTCGAGTGATGATTCATGGTTATGGGAAAGTTCGTGCGTAAGCAATGCAAAAGAAAGTTCTTATAGCACTAGCAGTTCAGGCATGAAGTTCCTGATATATGGGAGGACTGGTTGGATAGGGGGATTGTTGGGAAAGCTCTGTAAGGACGCTGGTATTGCATTTGATTATGGAAAAGGAAGACTTGAAGATAGGAAATCGATCGTGGAAGATGTGAAAACAGTACGACCAACTCATGTGTTTAATGCTGCTGGAATCACAGGAAGGCCTAATGTTGATTGGTGTGAATCGCACACGGTGGAAACTATTAAGACTAACGTTGTAGGAACTCTGACTCTGGCAGATGTTTGCAAGGAGCATAATCTTCTAATGATGAATTTCGCAACAGGTTGCATATTTGAATACAATAAGGAGCATCCACAAGGTTCAGGGATCGGATTCAAGGAAGAGGACAAGCCAAACTTCATTGGTTCGTTCTACTCCAAAACAAAGGCCATGGTGATTAACACAAAACCTTCTTTTTTCTTTTCTTGCTATAGAACTTTTAGTATCTGTGACATAACAATTCTGTTAAAGGAAGCTAAATTAGTATCATGATGTAAATAAAGCAGTTTCATGAACATGGTTAAACTACAGGTAGAGGAGCTTCTGAAAGAATATGAAAATGTCTGCACATTGCGAGTGCGAATGCCTATATCATCTGATCTCAGTAATCCAAGAAACTTCATCACCAAAATTGCTCGTTATGATAAAGTGGTGAACATTCCAAATAGCATGACGGTTCTAGATGAGCTCCTTCCAATCTCCATCGAGATGGCCAAAAGAAATTGCAGAGGCATATGGAACTTCACAAATCCTGGAGTAGTGAGCCACAATGAAATTTTGGAGATGTACCGAGATTATATAGACCCTAAATTCAAATGGGCCAATTTCAATCTGGAAGAACAAGCCAAGGTTATAGCAGCACCAAGGAGTAACAATGAGCTGGATGCTACAAAGTTGAAAACTGAGTTTCCTGAGCTGTTGTCCATTAAAGATTCAATCATTAAGTACGTTTTTGAGCCCAAGAGGAAGACTTAAACACTCCAGTTACAGATTGGAACTGTAACCAGGCTGCACAAACTTAAGGGCACCCATTCTTTTGTGTACTTTCGATTTTTTTTTTTTTCATTTTTTTGCCTTCAGGCCTGTTGTAACTAGTAAGGTTTCTCTATGACCAGCTAAATTCTTTCCATTGAAAACTTGTCTCTCGCTAATATTGCTCCTCTGACATGGGTTCCCTATCTGCAAGTGCAACTTCTCTTCTGTGTTCTGTTGAAACAACACCAAGCTATGCATTTTAAAACTCCAAGCATGTTGGTTTACCTATCCAGATGGTTCAAGATCTCTTCTTTTTTAAAACTTTTCTGGTTCATGCCTGGTGAGAATTGTCCATCGTCTTTCAATTATTGGATCCTTTCAATGTGTAACTTACTTTTGTGGGTTTTCTTTACCTAAATTTGTTGGCAAGATAATAAAATTTTGTCATATCAACCACCAAAGTTTTCTATTTTTCTCTTTTGCAAATGGTTTATGTATCAAGACATACCAGAGAGTAGTCTAATTAGAACCAGTTGATCTTATCTCCACATCCTGATTAGGACAAACGAAAGAGGAATCATGAACGGTTGAATCAAATAAAAGTCTTAGCCTTTGTTTAGATGCTTAGTTACACAAGGGAAAGAAAAGGAAAGAAAATCTTGGTAAAAAAGGAGAGAAATTACAAGATAAGAATAAAAATGGCTCAAATTTTCCTTTCATTCCTCGCAATTCTCTCTCTGATTCTTGTCCAAACAATATAATACAATTTCTTTTCCTTTCTCTTCTCTTGGTTTCCTCCATCCAAACAAAGGTTTAATTGCCAATAAGCTTTAGCTCAACTAACACCTACTCCTACAACACGTTCAAAAAATGAAGACACATCTTTCACTAAACCGATCTAAGCCGAACTGTGTTGGCTCTCCCAAAGTCAGAGAGAGACGAGGATTATTCTTGAGGTCACGAATTTGTTGTAATTGTTGGGTCATGGGTGTACCGGCATAAATGGGCAGCTCCAACACGTATCCCGGAGAACTAGGTCGGAGTGTGCACGTAGCTTGGTGGGATGGTAAAGCCGACAAAGGCAATGTTGATGATCCACCTATGGCGATTCAGAATGATCAAGTTCCTGGAGACATGAAAGTGAAAAATAATTAATCAAGGTGTTATAAATGCCTTGTCACAACTGAAACTTGGAGAAGCAAGACGATCAAAATGATTGGTGAGCTTCGAATGCCCATCGAGGCCTCGGAGACGGAGGTTGACAGCAAGCATTTATTTGTTGGAATTAAGGATTTTAAATGATTTATAACGTAACAGAATATAAATGTATATAATATTAAAAAGTTATTATTTGAGAGTGATAAATAATTCATAATAAAATATTATTAGAAAAAGAATTTATAATATAATATAATATAATGTTATTTATTATTTTATATTTTATCTTAAACTTTTTAAATCGAAAATAATTTATTTTTACTTGTTAGGATAGTATGAGATGTATTATAAAACTCTCTCCTTAAATCATATTTCATTTCATTATGTTATAAACTTATATCTCAAATAATGAAATAATATTACATTTCATACCATTAAAGAATATTAGGGAAGATTTCTAGCTATTATCTAAAAGTCATATATAAAGCAATATTAAACAAATCACTAAATGGAAGATAACATGTTTTAAAAAAATGTCGTTAATGCTCAAGATTCAAAATTATAAAATCTTAATAATTTTGTTTAAAATTATTTTTTAATGATGTAATATATCTACTTAATATTCCATAAATATCTATTTGTTTAAAATTTAAAAGATTCACTGTACCATTGTAGAATTAAAATTTGAATAAATTTTTTTACCCATTAAAAATTTTAAATTTTAACTGAAAAAATTATTAAATAAAAATTAACTGAATTATTTTAGTTAATAAAAATTTATTAATTATTAAAAAATAATTGATTAATTAATAAATTATTTAATTTTTAACAATTAAATTATAAAGTAAAAAATCAAACTCAAGATTTTTATAGCTAAGTCTACCAAACTGGTTTAATCGTCGGGCAAAAACTAACATCTTAAACTAAATTATTAAGATTTTAAAAAATTAACAACTCAATCAAAAAACTTAAAAACTTAAAAATTGAATTAAAAAAATAACAAAATTGAACACTTAAATATTAATTATCCTTAAATGAGTATCAATATCATATTTGATGCTGCAATCCAGTAGACTTCTTTTACACATGTTTGGAAATTCGTCAGACCAGAATTGAGATACATAAATCCTTTTCTAGTTGCAATTTCTAACTCAGACCATCTGAGCAAAAAGAAAAATATATCCAGTAACAATTGTTTGATGATATACAATCTGCTAATTATAAAAAACAAAAACAAGTCCTGAAAACTTGCCCGCTTCCAATATATACAACCGGTGCTGATTGATTACAATTTCGGAAAGGATGTCTGTGAAATACTGTGATAATCCTAGGACAATGGTACAGCCCTTGGTTGGCTTCAAGTGAACAAACTATTTTCTCTGTATTTGTAACAAAAACCTGTCTTTATTTGAAGCAACTAAGCAATCTGAGATTTATAGAAGTAAAATGGAAAATCCCAGTTGCCTGGCTGAGATCAATAATTAATCAATGTGAATCTATCTAACTCCAACATCAGGATCAATGCCCATGAGAGGCACGATACTCTTTAAGACAAAATCCCATGGCTCCGTACTCATCTAGACTTCGAAACTACTGCAAACCTGTGCAACAGTGAAACTGTAAAAGTTACAAACACTACAAGCAAAGCTGACGAAGCTACCCAAGTGAACAGAATCCAGAAGTGTTGACTATGAATGTAAGAGTATCCAAGTGCTTGCAAATTGACATCGCTTATTACAAAATAATGAACGGATACAGAGGGTAAGAAAGTCGAGATACATGCATAACTAAAGCGATAAAATAAGGCACATAAAATGAATCTAATGTAGATAGTATATTGAAGAAAGAAAAAAAAGGACTAACCAGTCAAGCTTCTCAGAAAACAAAAGTCGCAAGAAGTGTATGAAATACTGCCCAATATAAGATAATACTGAGCCGTAAAGCAGGCTGTCGCATCAATGCCCGATCACATGAAACCCTGGTAATGCATATAAGAGCTCAGTTTAGTCCAGCTATCAATCCAAACATATTGGATCAACAGGAGACAAAGTACACAACAGAATCCTACCATAGGCCATCAACCATGTCTGCCAAAGGTCTTGTAAATTTTGGGACGATTCTAGATGTAGTGAGGGACTTGAAACCATGAGCTGGGTAAGGAGGAGGGAAAATGAGTCAGTGGGATTGAAGAATCAAATTGACTGAAGAAATGAACAAAAATTTCATAATCCTGGCGGACTACCTTTATCATCATCGTCATCCTTTAGTCGAGTGTTGCCTTCTGGATCCGTATCGATAGCAATAGCAACTTGATCATTGTTGGCCTTGCGTATACTGCGAACTTTAGATGCAGTGGATGGCCCAGGTGCTGCCCATTTATTTATCTGCATGAAAGTTCATCATAATCCGTAAATAAATGTTATAGGAAGCACAATGTCTTAAAATTGGATAGAAAAGGGAAGGAATATGTCAAATTTTCCCTTCATAAGGCAATGACACTAAATGCTGTTAAAATAACATATACGTATACAATTTTGCAAACAACCTAACAAGCGAACATAGATTTTGCCAGCATTACAGCTTGAATATTTTTTTATTAACAGAACAAGTCCTACAAAGAAGAGAGGGAGGGAGAGGCGCAGATGGGCAGCAGACTTCCAATAAAGCTGTACATTTATGACCACACATGCTTCAAAACCAAGGAACCGATCTCAGAAAGCATATGTTACTGTTTATTTTTCTCAGAATGCGTAGATATGCAATAGCATTGGGATACAACAGAGGACTCACCACAGGTTCAACTTCCACAATCTCGGATACTACAGTGCTTGGTCGTCCTGAATCCCCAATTTCCTCAAGCATATTTAGCTGGGAGTCCTTTTCATGCAAAGTTTTCTGAAGAACTTCTTCTCTGCGTGTTAACTCATCTACTTTGCTCCTCTCCACTTGTAACAATGAATCCCTGCTCTGTGCAACTGCTTGTACATTCTCCAATTCCGATAAAATAGATGTGATCTTTTTTTGAAGCAAATCCTTGTAATCATTCACATGACTGCTATCATTGAGATTCACATCTTGGATCCCAACTGGAAAAATCAGTGAATCTAACCACTTCAATAACTCATGAATCTCATCTGAATTTCTCATACTAATCGCTTGAGAAGCAACAAGAGCATCATTTGTGCATCTTGTGACTTCTTGTCTTAAGAATGAGATCTCAGCATCACGATCATGCAACTGAGATTGAAGCCTTTCAACTTCCACAACGAGACCTTCTGAAAAAGAATGAAGCTCATCAAATTTGCTCACTGTAGTGGAAAGTTTTTTGAGGACCTTCGCGCGTGATGTTTGAAGAGTTTCAATATCTGCATCTTTATGTTTGACAACTTGCTGCAAGCCCTCTATTTTGTTATTAAATTCTTCCATCTGAACCTCCTCTTCATCAAGAGCTTGCGTAAGATCTTCAATTTCTGTTTTTGAAAAAAAAATTGCATCCATTATTAGTAACATCAAGAAGTAATACAACAATTTGGAAATTGCAAAAACTTATAAAGCTAACCTTGGTCCTTAGCAGTGAGCACATCAGTCAGTGATCGTATACGCTCCTCTAATTCTTTTGAAATCACTTGGCCAGCTTCAAGTTCCCTTATTCTCTGCTCCAATGTGCTTTGCTCTCCCAACATTATTTCCACCTGTTTCTCCAATTCAATTTCATGAGCCTTTGAAGATTGAAGATCTAGCAAGTTGCTTGCCATAGAGGATTCAGCTTCCTTAATTTGATTGACAAGGTCCATGCAAATCCTCTCTCTCTGAATGTCTTTCTCCTGCAGCTCTTTCCGCAGATTTGATATCATAATTTTCATTTCATTTTTCTCACCTTCTACAATTTCACTTCTAAAAGAAGCAAATTCCTTCACGGTTGTCAGTAATCTTTGCGATAACATCTTGACATGTTCCTCAGATGAATCATAATTTTGTAAACTTGAAGCACGTTCACCATCAACAGATGCTGTCAGTTCTAAATTCATTCCAAGATCTCCGGAGATCAAATTGTTCGCTAGAACTTCAGCTTTTCTGTTCTCAATTTCAAGTAAGGAACTGGTGCAGGCTTCATAGAGCAAGGCATTCTTCCTGCACAACACAAGAACTTCCGCTTCTTTTTCCTTCTTGATAGATTCTATGTTTTCAATGTCCCTCCTCATGGACTCAAACGACTCTTTCTGAGATGTCAATTCTCCGAATAATATCCCCATTAGTTTAGAAAGAATGCTAGCTCTTTCATGCAATGCAACTGAGTGTTTGTTTGACATTAATTTCAGACCATCAATTTTTTTCAAAAATTCTTGCAAAAATCCAAAAACTTCTCCAACGGAGTGATCGTCAAAGTGATCTGGTGTCTTGCCTTCTGAAGAAGTTTTTGTTGGCTCGAAATTAACCTGAAAAGTAATGAAAAGTGTTATGCATGAAATACAAATCTTCAAAACAAAAGGCTGAAGCAAGCAGAGTATAATCTGTGTGGAAGAGAAGTTTTAGGTTGGACTGGTACAGAAAATACCTGGCTCTGAGAACTATCAATGGCATCCAATTCACTGAAAAGTGGAACAAGAATCGAATGATTAGTTTCTAGACCTTTAAGATATGATTCCGTCCCAGCCTGTAGACCTCGTAGAAACTCCAACACTTTAGAGAAAACATTGGCTAGGAAATTATGAATATCAATGAAACTACTGTCTAACTGAGATGCAGCAGATTTTAACTCCATTAGTTCAGAATGAAGTTTCTTTTTCTCCTGAGCATGAACAAACGACAATTTTTCAGAACATGAAAGGGCTTCAGTTTTGGCAGCTTCAAGTCCGTCCTTTTCCTTGGCAAGTTCCGCAAGATCAAAAGTGGCTTTTTCCAGCTCCTCCTGAAGATCATCATTCCTATCCTGAACTTCCTTCAGCTCTGCAAGCAAAAGCTCTGCTGCTCTTCTAGATTTTCTAGACTCTTGCTCAGAAGATGCCACAGCATCATGTAAATGTTGACATAGATTTCCAATATGTTCCAACTTCCCAACTGGATCATCATCAGATATTGCACCGCCAGTATCAATGCCTCCTAGAGTCTTCAAAATCATGGATAAGGTATGGACCTTTTCCTGCAACATTTGCTCTGTTTCAGCTAAACGATTCTGCAATGAAAAGCTTTCAGATTCCAGAGCTTCTACCCTTCCACAGTAACTTGTTAAGTCTCTCAGCCTTTGCCCACATTCAGCGAGGGCAAGTTGTTTGTCCTTGATATCGGATTTCAGTTGGTCAGTCTCCGTGCTCATCTCTTCAATCGTTTGTTTTAAGCCATCACGTTGTTGTAGCAAAGTTTTTCCTTTTCTCACTGCAACGTTCAATTTCTCTCTTGTGGAGGTAGATTTCTGCTGCTCCTGACTAAGAAGCTCCTGCAACTCTATCCTTTTTCTATCAAGTGTTTCAACTTCAAAAATCAATAATTGTTGCTTCTCTATATAACTATCTCTTTCTTCCTTTGTGTTGATCAGTTCATTCAAAGTCTCGTCAAGTTTTTTCTTCAGACCAACCAAATTTGGGTCCTCTATCTCCAGTGTTTTACTACACATAACAGAGTCGTCTGATTCATCAATATCTTGCGCATCATTGTTCCCTTCCTCAACAAGATTTGCATTAGAACCTGGAAATTTGTTTGTTTCTACCGTATCACAGTGCACTAGCTCAAGATAATTCTCTATTAGCTTCTGCAATAATCTCTCCAAGTTTTCTGTACTGCTTTCACCGCAAACGAGATCTTTAGTACCAGGATCCTGCAACACATTACAAATCAAATTCTGTAATTGGCCTATTTTGCCATTAATCATCTGTAGATCTGCCTCACTATCAAGCTTCTCAACCAATTTATCCTGTAGAACAGTTACTTCATTCTGAAGTTTCCCACAGTCAAGTTCAATCTGAAATATCTTTGACGTAAGCTTACTGTTATCAGACATCAGATTTTCCAGTCTTTCAGAAAGACTCTCTCTCTCATGAATAACTTCTTGAAGTTGCATTGCCATATCAGATGTTCTCTTTTGGGACTCCTCCAACTCTGCATTTAGGACAGATATTTTCTTTTGTGACTCTTCCAAGTCAACATTCAATGAATTACATTGGTTTTCAAGTTGATCAAGACTCTGCAGGAGAGAGAGTCTCCCATGGTTAGCCTCCAAAATTGCACTTCCCAGCCACTCAATTCTATCCTCAGTTTCCATGGAGCGCAAATGTGAAGGCATACTGATCCTGTCCAACAGTACTTCCCATCTCTGCACCATGTGGTTCCTTTCCAATAAGGATTGCTCCAGCATTTCATTCTGTTCAGCCAACCCGAAAAACTTACTTTGAAGCTCCTCATACTTTCTTCTAGTATCATCTGCTGAATTTGAACTGGGTTGCGCGTCATCTTTCCAGTCTGTTTCACCAAAACCAGTATCTTGATATGAACCTCCTACAGAGCTTTTCTGTTCCCAATCAACGCGAGGAAAAGGGTGTCCAGTAGCTGACCTGGCCAACCAATCAACCTTCTCAATTATATCTCTTGCATGAAAATCCTCTGGTAAATCCAGATAGTCTAAAATTTCTTCTATCCTCTGGAGTACGGAATCTTTTAGAAGGAACGATTCCCTCAATGTAGTAGCTGAGTTTCGAATGTATGAAAGCTCAGATTCCAGAGCTTCCACACGCTCACCTGCCTCAGAATAGGTCTTCAACTTGACTTCTAGCTCATGCAGCCTGGCATCTTTCAACTGCAACTCCTGCAAGCATCTTTCTAGTTCACTTGATGTCTCAGCTAAGGACTGTTTAAGATTGTCACGTTGCACAATCAAACCCTTCCCTTTGGCAACAGCAATGCTGAGCTTCTCTCTAATAGACGACACCCTCTGCTCTGATTGTTCAAGTTCACTTGCTTTCTCCTGTAAATCAGATTGTGTGGCAACGAGGGCACCCTCAACCTTGTTTATGTGTTCCTTTAAGAGCTGGATTTCATTTTCATGCTGAAGTTTCAAAGCATTTAGCTCATTCACTGATTCTTGAAACTCTGTCAGTGTCATCTCCTTAGACCCAAAGTCTTCTCTGGATGACTTAACCTCTTCATCAACCTCCTTGTACTTGCAGATAAGTGAGGACACCAGTGACTCTAAATACGAAAAGGGAACCAAATCCACATCCACCTGAGAACTTTCCAGCTTCAACACAATTTGAACATCTTCAATCAATTTTTTCAAAGAACTTAAATCAATACACCTTTTATTCAATTCCTCAACATCTTTTATTCGACTCGCCAATTCCAGATTAAGATCGTTATTCATTGACTGAAGCTCTATCCTCTCAGCCAGGAAATTATGCAGTTGCTCCAAAAAAATTTCATAACTTGCATAATATACCAGATCAGGCAATTTCTCATATTGTACACTGACTCCAGTTTCAACCATGGAACTAGATGAATCAATCAGAAGCTTGCTTAGCTCATGATATAACCGGTTCAACGTTTCATTTGCAACTTCATTCTTTTCAAGTAACCAATTATTCCTTCCATTCACTTCTTCCAACAATTTCAAGGTCTTTTCACGATCTAAGCAAGTATCATCAACTTTCCCTTTCATATCTTTGATCACCTCAATAGCCAAATCAACAGAAGCAACAACCTGTTTAACAACATCCACAGAACCATGATCCCCAGTTAATAATGTGGAGATTGAGAATCCCATGGAATCACCAAGCCTTTCCATTGCATCAGAAATGCAACTAATACTAGAATCCCATTGTTGCTCAGCTGCCAATGCCTTCTCAGCCGTCTCCTTTTGGACATTTTGCAGTTGATCAAGAAGTATAGAAGTCATCTCAGAGCTCTGCTGCAAGTCATGCACCTGATTCTGTAATTCTTCAATTTTTGATTCATAATGAACCACTTTTTCTTCAAGCACACTGTTTTCTGCTTTAAGAGTGGTGCCATGCTGTTTTAAGGTTTCATAACGAACATCATCCTCCTTGGCCTTCTCTTCAACAGCCAACAAATGTTGCTTCAGAGTTTCATAAAGAACCCCAAGCTCAATGTTGGTTGATTCTAAATTGCTGCTAAGCTCAATGTTGGTTGATTCTAAATTGCTGCTATGTACCATTAATGCCTCATGCTGAACCTTGAGTTCCTGCATTGCAAGATTGCTGGTATTTCTATGATTCAGCTCCACCATGAATGCTGAACTAACCTTCTCAACATCTAGGAGCAACTCCTTCAGCACTGCCTTCAAATTTCCTGTATGCTCTTTTGTTGATGCAAATGAATCAGTTGCAGAAGATTGATCCTCTGCTGACGCACTATCACCTGCCTCATGTTCCTCATGATGCACCTTTGACTCAAAAGCTTGAATCAGTTTTGATACTGCTGGAGCTGCAACTTTCTCACTGGATCTACTCAATGCTGCTGGC
The DNA here is from genome assembly GCA_024752395.1 of Erythroxylum havanense. NCBI lineage: Eukaryota > Viridiplantae > Streptophyta > Magnoliopsida > Malpighiales > Erythroxylaceae > Erythroxylum > Erythroxylum havanense. The sequence continues at coordinate 32,366,381 of JANTNU010000003.1, forward strand.
ATTCCTTGAATTGCCTTTTCGAGTTTAAGCAAAACTTTATTTGCATCATCTATGTGTCTCTTTAAGATCACTAAACCAGAGGAATCATCAGAGCCTTCTTGTTGAATCAGTTCACCAGAAACGACATCGTGCAAAATGGAAATAGTAGCTTCATAATCTTGTTTTCCATCAATCTGAAGAGGAAGTACCTCATCAAGTGCATTATCACAAGCCCTGCTCTGTTGTTCAGAACTTTCAAGTTCATTCTGAGCTCCAACCGGACATGATATTTGATGCCAAGCATCAATATCCTTCAACTTAGTTTCACATAAATCCAAGTTGCTTTTAAAAAATATATTCTCTTCAGTTAGATGTTCAACACGCAATCTCATTTCTCTTAGTTCAGCCTCAAGCTGCATGTAATCCTCCTGATCTTTAGCCAACCTCTCGTGAAGAACAAGAATCTCGGAAGAAAGTTTCTCATTCTCTTCAACAACATGCGTTTTTTCCTCTTCAAACTTCTCTCTCTCAGATGTTGCGAACACAAGTTTCCCAGACAAGTTGGCAGTTTCAACTTGTAGATTTTCGACCAGACTCTTACTGTCTGACAGAGCCACAGATAAGTCCTCATTCCCAGTGGCCAGATTCTGGTTTTGGTCTTCAAGCTTCTTTCTTTCATCTGTGACAGAAGTAAGAGTTGCATTTAAATTTGATATTTCCACTTCCAAAGTAGCTACTAGACTTTTGCTGTCAGCTAACTCCTTGAGCAACTTCTCATTCTCATGCAGAGAAGAATCTTTTTCATCCACAAGTTTCTCTATCTCCTTTTCTCGTAAATCAAGAGTCATTCTTAAGCTCTCTTTTTCCATTTGCAATGATGCAATCACATCCTCATGCTTTGCTGACTCCTTTGACAGGTTCAACATATCTGACTCTGACTTTTCTAATGTCTTCTGCAGCTCATGTGCTCTAGATGAAACATCATCAACTTCTGCCTTTGCAGCAAGAAACTGGATTTGGAGAGCTTCTTTCTCACTGACACTGGCCTGAAGTTCAGATTTGCATAATTCAAGCTCTTCAGAAAGGTAGGTACTCCTCTCACGAGCTTCCCTGAGTGAATTGCGTAACGCACAGATTTCTCCATCAAACTGATGAAACCGGTGGTCGTACTGTGTTTGCAGATCATATGTTTCAGTGAGTTCTACATGAATAATATCCTTTGCACAACTTGTAATGTATAGTTCTTCTCTGAGTCGCTCCAATATATCTGGAACCACATTCTGTGAAGAGATCAACCTGCTTTTCTCAAAATCCAATGTAGGAATTGATCGCCTAGAATTTAGTAGAATTCTATACTCATCTTCACTGAGCCCTTTTATCACTTCTATAAGGTGTGGGATATTGACTGGGCACTCACCATCAGAGACGCTACAGCCCTCAGACGGAATTGGTAGACTAGTTAGCAGAGGTTCTTCATTGGTTTTACTCACAAATATAAAAGAATCCTCAGGCATATACTGCTGATTAAATGCCTCCGCAACTGTAATATCAGCTTGGCTACCTTCGTCATGGTTTATGCCAGATTCAGTCAGCACTTCTGATTTTTCTGCAAATGAAGAAGTCAAATCAACAACTTCATCCTGCTCCGTCATCCCATCATGAGAAATAAACAAAGGAATTTCAGCATTTAAAATCAAAGATTCAGATGCCAATGGGCCATCTGACACATTAGTGGTACCTGTAAATGAATATGAGTCGTCTTCCCTATCAGCTCGCCACAGTTTAGCGGATGCCCCAACTGCACTAATATGTTCTCCAGCTGCCACGCCTACATTTTCTGCAATTTCATTGCAATCAGATAGAGTGACTCTCGCATCTCCTTCATGCCTTATGTCACAGCTTCTACCAAAGTGCTCTGAACCCAAGCCATCAGCTTCCTGCATTGCCCCTACCCAGCAACAAATGAGAATTTAATCACACGTCAAATTCATTTATTGCAAGTCCCAATATGCCCAATAGACTCCCCCTAAAAAATGAGAAAGGAAAGTATAAGAGGAGGAGAGGACAACCTACATTGGTTACCTCATCTCCCTTTAGATGACTCAAAGATGTGTCAGGAACATCTTGTTGTGAAGGCAATGAATCCTCTCTCCATGTTTCTCCTGTAATAGAAGTTTGATCGAGAGTGCGAACGGCAGTACCAGAGGCTGAAACTTCAATATCTGCAGACATATCTTGTTTTTTAGTCTGCTCAGCAGTCTCCCCAGCAGAAATATTTGAGACACCCAAAGAAACAGCCCTTTCAACATCATGAGTAACAGATTGCTTGGTATCTAGTAAATTCGAGTTAGAGTAAGCAGAATCATCATAACGAGTGCCTAGTCCCTCTGAATAGCTCTCAGAATTTTGATTCAACCCTATTTCAGGTATGCCTACATCAGGACTCCCGGAAGTTGACGATTGATCAACAACTTGAATATCAGAGGTTTCAGAAGCCACAGTATTGTTCGTAGTATGAAAGACTGAAGACTCTGCGAGTCCCAAACTGGAATTGCTTTCAGATATAGGCTCTGTATCAGGAACCTGTGGCAATGATATTGCTTTGGTAGCTGACAAAACATCACCATCAGACTCATGCTGGTCAGGTTTGCCAGACTTCTTTGAGGATTTTCCTTGACTAACACTGCCTTTAGTGTCCTTCTTCTGACGGAATTGTTGAAGCTGGAAATAAAATAGTAAGAAAGAGATATCCACTAAAAACAATTGCACTTCGTTGCTTAGTTATTTAAAGAGAAGGAAAAGAAAATGGCTAAAGCTGTAGAATGTATCGACAAAAAATAGGATGCAGCAAGAGCGATTTCCATCATAAGTTAGGATTTCTTTATTTGACTACTCTTTTTTCTTGTTTTGGTCAAGAAAGTAAATATAGAAAAATATACCATCAAATTTTCACCTTTCACTTTTGATTCCACCTAATGCTCTCACTACATCTTGAACCCAGCATTACACCAACAAATGAAGAGCCAAAGATTCTTGTAAAAAGAAGAACAAGAAAAGAAAAAGAGAAATAAAAACCTTGACCACAGAGAAACAACTTCTGGTTTTTCTCCAATCACCAAAAGCCAACTTCCAAAAGGAAAAATCTAAATTGCCTAGCTAGAACAGTTGTCATTGCTTCACTTCCAGGAATCCTGATTTGATTCACCCAAATCCAGTGTTTTATTTTCTACCATTCATCAGATACAGTAACAAACTCAAAATTCTGCAACTATCAAGATACCATAGAAGCAAGGCCTCGGAAGCTAAAATGCAGGTGATGAAATGTATTACCTTTTTGCGACCAGCGGCGAGCAGATCGGTACGGCTCTTGTTCTTGTCCATCCGATCCACTCCGTTTTTGCTTCCCAGTGTAAGTCACTTCCAATCACGACCACCTCCTCCAAGTATTCATCACCACTGAATTCTTCGTCCTAGCCTTTTTTTTTTTTTCAAAATGAGTAATCTTAAATCACTCGTAGAAGAAAACGCCTAATCACATCTACCACACCTTCGTCACTATAAACGGTTGCCAAAATTAATAGAGCACGAGCAACTCTCTCGTATAAAAGCATTTAGTAATCAGAACCTCATTTTTATTCATTTTCTTGTCCCGCATTACCAAATCAACCAAACACATCACGTTCCCGAATTAACTTTCCTTACTTTAACATCATAACGACAAATCCAAATTAAAACATAAATCAACGGGACGAAAAGCAACAAATTCAACAGAGGCGGATTCAATCATAGCAAAAGAAAATCAAGAGAAATGAGAGGACTGATAGTACCTTCTTGATTGGGCCTAGATCTGGTGGTTAAGGGCGTCGGCGTCAATCGTTCGGTTGAAGAGAATAAGAAGAGGAAGAAATTAGCGTGTGTACATATATTGCTTGCGTTGTGCTCTCTTAGATCTAACGCAAACTTCGTTTTCGTTTGCGGGTGAATTGTCGAGTGTTGTGACGAATATAATATTTACCGTCTCTTTTTGTGGGTCACATAACGGCGACGTTTTGATCGATCCGACCCGATAAAAGCCTATGTGGATGTGGATTTCATATCCGGGTCGGAACCATGGACCAAAATAAACAGACCTTTAAAATTCGGGTCCAGAAAAGGAAGGAAGATAAGAAGTGTGGATTTAGGTCATAGGCCCAGTTTCTGTTTGGAAGGAGTCTTTATAGTATGGATTCAGTGAGTGTTCAAAGCCTGATGTTTGCAGTTTCACCTTCTGGCTAGTCCAATCCCATTCAGTAGAGATTCTAGTCAGATTGAAACCGTCTGTTTCAGTTTCACTCTTGTGGCCTAATCTAATCTCTTCAGGTTGAAGCCTATTTTAGGAATTTTATTCTGCAGAAATACGTTCTAACGTATCGCTTATTCCAAAAGGTTGATCCCCAACCTTAAGAACCTCAAATTCTGACGTATAGCTAATAATAAGTTCAGATATGATTAGCCAACCCTGATCGGTCTTATTAAATTTTTTAAATTATTCTTTTAAAAATTAAAAATATAAAATAATAATTTTTTAATTATTATTTTAACCAGATTTCTTGCTATGGTTACATTGAAAAATTTTTCCTTTCTTCTTTAACAACGAAACCTTCTCTAAATAGACTCCTTTCATTATCTTTTCATTTTGTTAGTTTCCCATTGCCCTTCTTTGCTCTTGAACTTACAAAATATTAATCACTCATAGGTCCTTTAAAATCTTTGAGAGCTCTGATGTCATGTTGGGTTTTTGAAGAAAATAGAAGAAGATGAGATAAGATAAAGATTAAAGAATACGTAATACTCGCTTACCTAATCATTATTAAATTTGGTTGCTTTATATAGGCAAAATATAAAAAATTAAAATAGATATTTCAGCCAACAAATCTGACTTATAAGATAAGATTAAAGATAATATAAGATCTATTCTAAGATAATTTAAAGCCTATTTTAAAGAAATTTTAACAATTCTAAAATTTTAAATTAATTTTTAACACCTTGCACTTCAATAGAACAAAAGTGGACTTCAAAGGTTGGCTCTACCACTTTGTTCTTGAATAACTAGTTTGGTAGGGTCCTCTCATTTTTGTGATCAACATCACCTCCTCTTTCATTTATGTGAGATTGGGAGACGGATAATGTTAGCTTTCAATTTGGCGACCTGTTTATCACAAGGGAGCAAGACACATGCAGAACGGGAAGAATCAAAGTCCAAAGTTCTAATTTCTCAACATTAAATTTAGGGTCAATCGTGGGTTACAGAAGATGCATGAAGTAGCTGACTCTTATAACTAAACCTTTGAATCCAAAGCAGACGGGAAGTTCAAATCACGTTTTTCTTTTACTTTCTAGACGAAGTTACACAAGGGCAGAAATAATCTTCTGAGTAAAGGAGTTAAATCATTATTAGTCCAAGTGATTTAACGTTTTGAATATTAAGCTACTAAGTTTCGTTTATCACTTCATGAACTAGTGGGTGAAAGTTTTGCTTAGCGTTCCGTGATTTGCATCAGCTATTAATCGACTTTGTTAGCAGGTAGCTGATAGTAGATTATATTAATTTATTTAACCAGTGAATAATATTAAAAATATTTAGTAAAATTAAATGTTTATTATTAGTTGTTTATGTATAAAATGATTTATAACTACATAATTTAAAAAATATAAATACATGAGTATTATATTTTTGTATTTTTTTAAATTCTAATATAAATTTTAGGTATTTAATTTTACAAAAATTAAATTTATAACTTTAATTAAAAACATAGAACACATGATAATAACAACAATAAAAAAAGACTTGTAATAACTTTTAGATACAACCGTCTTTCATCTCTTAATCCGTCAATCCAATCAGTTAATTACCAAACATTATTATCAACTGTTTGACCATCTAAATACCTCTCAATCAGTCAAAGAATAGTTTTTTTTAAACTGATATTGTATTACTAATAAAACGGCCAGAAAAATCGAATCAACTGGATCAATCTATCCCCGAGTCAACAGACTGTTCCAATACACCCAACCTAGATTTGAAAGATTGACGAAGAAAACTTGGTTGAATTACATCAGGAGAAGGACATTCAGAACAAATCATTTACCAAATAAAGCCAAAGTCTAATTCTTTTGTACACCTTACATATAATATAAAGCATATTTTTCTTAGTTTAGACTATTTTTTCTAAATTATTAATATAATAAATTTATTTCTTACTAATTATGCTAACTTAGGAAAGTCAAAACAATTCGAATTGGGCGGACTCAGCCTAAGATCAACAAGCAAAACGCATTATAATAGAGAATTAAAGTTAACATAATAATCTTTAACTTTCAAATCGAAGTTATACTTCAAATTTTGATTTAATTTCAGTTTAAAATTTGGCCATAAAAGTCCAATTTTAATTAAAATTTGAAGTCATTTATAACAAGTTAAATCCTAATTAATCCGATTAGATCCCTACACCAAAAATTAGGTCAATAGTTTTACGGAAAGTGATTTCAGTAACCTGTAGGCGATTCATTGGTGCATGTGCTCCATTGCTCAAAAGTCATCGTTCTTCTACCACGAGCTTGCAAGGCGAAAGATAACTCTCGCAAGCAAACAAGACTTGTATGCAGTCAATAACAACAGCCATTAATGAGCGGATACAATGCTCCGGCCAGTGATTCGTTAAGATCTATCAAGATCACGAAGACAAATCTCCAAGCGATCTCATTCCCTCTAGTCACGCCTTTTTAGTCAACCTAATCTTGTTTTATATCACACAATAAGAGGCAATTAGTCATTACTTTATGTCATGTCTAAAGTAATTAGCACTATGAGGCATTAATGGTGCAGCACAAAGTTGATGGTGATAAACACAGCTAATAAGATGTTTATAAATAAAAGGTAGGCACGGAGAATAAGAATTGATAATGTGATAATGTTTTCAAAATGTCGTGAACAGGGAATCGAATCCAGCAAAGCAAATCCTATGTAGTGTCGTTTAATTGCACCAAACGTTTAATAATAATGGGTTTGGTCATGTTCTTTGATATTATATAAAGGCATTGAGAAAAGTCAAATGTAGAAAGTCAATAGTGGTGACTAGTTTAACAAATAATCTTCTAGATACATGAGCGTGAATCATATATTCCAAATGGGGTTTTCGCTTTTATAACGTACCTGGACTAAAATTAAACAATAAAGAATAATTTAAGCACGAGTGACTCTGAATGTGGCATCTCTTCTGACTTTCTGCTGCATCAAATTTATTCCAAGACTTTTCGATTTCAATTAAAGTCGATGTCAATCTCTTAATGGGCATTGATATGGGTGACAATTTACAACCACAATTTATAGCTTGCTTCTGTTTTGGTGTAGGCAATTGTTTGAATCAAAATAGATATTCTTACCCAACATTCATCACATATAATATTTTAAAGTAAATAATTTAATGAATTAATGATTAAAAATTAAGTGATAAATTTGTAAAATTCATCTTAAAATAATTTTTAATATAAAAATATCGATTTGAATGTTTAAATTAAAACATTGGAATTAACTCATAAATTTGAAAATTTTGAAAAAATGTTTTAAAAACTAAACCGATATGATAAGAGATTTAAGACTTAAATGGCTTAAACGGTATTAAATCGTCATAAAATAAATTCAATAAAATTAAAGAATTTAAAACATGATTGAAAAAGATCGTCCTTATCTATCGACCGTACCGACTGGTACCGTGAAATTAAAAAACCTTAGGGATCTAATAGCAATTTTGAAAAATTTTTAACCTAAAAATTTCCTAACCTCCTCCCATCCTCGCCGACCCTACTCTTTCGATCTTCTACTCTTCTCTCATTTAAAATTTTCCTCCTCTCCTTCTTCTTTCATCTCTCCACCGCCCCGTTGTCGCCCTCCTCTGCTCTTCTTCTCACCATCGTGGACGCTCGCCTCGTTCTCCCTTCAGTGCATCATTCCTCCACGCAGACCCGACGCCACTACCACCTTCTCCGCTCCTCGCCGCCGCACCGTGACACCGTAGGGAAGCTATCGAAGACGGATCGACACTCTGACCCGTGACAAAATATGAAGACTCACCAAGACCTGATGTTGGTTTTATGAATTTTGTTTCTGATTTCAAAATTTTCATGCTTAATTAAATTTATTGTTGTGTTGGAACATGAATATCTGATGGATTTTGTTGGATCGGTGTTGGAAACTTGGATGGTGTTTTTTGTGTTGTTGGCTTCTTGCGTGATCTGGGTTTTCGAATTTTGGTTGGAATTGGATCATGGATGATGCACGGTGTTGATTGGATGATGCATTGTGTATGAAATTATTTGGTCGGACTTGGAGATGGAAATGTGATCTGAAATTTTGAATATGAAATAAATGTCATTTGTGTTGTTTTGGTTCATGGATGTTTACTAGTTTGCGGTTTGATTATATGAAATTGCAAATTATAAATTAAGGGCATAAATTTTAGGGACTATTTTACGATTTTTGAAAATTTTAAATATTATTTCATAAATTTAAAAAATGTTTCAAAATGGTACCTAATATCGATATAATTTTATTGCAGAACTCAATCCGATACCAAACTCGATATAGTATTCATAACTTTTACCGACCTGTCCATCGTATAACCTAGAGGAAAGGCAGAATAGTACGACTTCCTAAATATATATTTATATCTAACTCAACTTGTCCCACGAGGACTTGTGCATCCCAATTTAAAATTAAACCGTACACTTCAGTTCTGATGAGTTAATTATTATTATTTTCTATATAATTGAATTAATTATATCAAATCCCTATCTCCACCTTGTTTTTTAAGAAACAAAGTCAACACTTGCAATATTCGATTCCTCCGTGCGAAATTTTTATGTCACCGAATTTGTTTAACGACACATGAATAGAGAACAAACGATGAACGATGCCGTTTGAAACTAGGTCAAGATATCGTTTTGAACATTAAAAATAAAACGACATCATGTGAGCTAAGCTAGAGATAACCAAACCGGAAGCACAACTTGACCTGTTAACTTGAGCCCGATCCTTTGACCATCCCTGCATGTGCGGGTTCTTTTAAGTGTTAAACCAAACCTACATGGACCGGGCAGCCAGTTCCCGTATCACATCGTCAGTCAACCCCACGTTAACGTTACCCAATGATCTACTCCGGTGACATCTTCCACTGCTTTTCTGTTGTACAGATGGTCAGACAGTCAACCCCACGTTAACGTTACCCAATGATCTACTCCGGTGACATCTTCCACTGCGTTTCTGTTGTACCAAAACCAAAACGTGAGGCTGCAAAATAAATCATTTTCCAACGTAGGTCAATAATGTTAGGTATCACTTTAAAATGAACACTAGAACGTGTTCTTTTTTTTAATCTCTAAAACAGATTCTATGGAAAACTTAACAGTTTTATAAATTTTCTTGTATTCAATTAAAAGATCATATAAAATATATCAGGGTACAGATAAGTTGATAAAAGACTCTCTTAATTTAAATAAATCGTAAGTTCGAATCGCCTTCATATATGTAGCAGTTTAAAATTTGGAGTTAGAACTTTGCCTTCTATAAAGGACCTATCTAACTCGAGTAAAAATTAATATAAGAATAGATGATTTAAAGATATCTTTTTATAATTAAGACCTTCTTAATTCTTAATACACTTCATAAGAAAAAAAAATAAAGACCATATAAAATTAAAAATAATGAAAAATTAGTATTTGCGATGTGATTGACTAAGCTGTGCCGTCAGATAAGTGTTTAAAAATCGAAAACACGTGGCGGAATTTTAAAAGGAACCCTTCTTCTACGTTGAGGTCTCCGAGGATAAATAAAGCTTGTGGTCAACTCTCTTCATCGTATGTGGACGGTTGGATTAGGATGGTAGTATCGAACGATTCAGAGCATCTTTACAGGCAGCGAGCGACCGGTTACCAAAGAAATGCAAAAGCTTGGTCAACATGAATAAAATAAAACTAAAGGAAAGAAACCTATCTCCCACGTGAACTCCACTTATGGTCAGCTCTTCTTCGCAAATTTAATTGTATTTTTCTCAATAGCTTCTGGATTTTGATGACACCAACTTTGGTTAAGTATGATATAAATATTGTGTTTCGTTGTTTATTTAGAGAGACATCATAAGTTTTTTTTGTTGATTATTTGAAAGAGTTTAAATTAACCTATTTAGACTGCATCAATAACAACAACAATTCGAAAAATATCGTATTAATGTACCCAGGGTTTGAAAAACTTTAATAATACATGTTTTACTTTTAATTAATAAAAATGTTATTTTCAAATGACTGGATAAAGAAAAATAATAAAAAAAAATCTTTAATAAAAAAATATAAAATATTAAGATAAACAAAGATAAAATAAAGCTATTATTAAGATTCTAGAACAGGGTTGAACATTGACTGAGCTACTATACCTTTATTCAATGTATTGTTTCCCACTCCTTTGGTGAAAGTCAACCAAATTAAAATGAAAATTACAATGTTAGTGATTAGGTTTGGATTTTAAGTGATTTCTTCTTTTACCAACAATGATGACCATGTATTGCTAGTTGACCATTTTAAAACTATGTTGTGTTGGTCATGTATTATGGTTAGTAACCATCCTTTTCACTTTTAAGGGTAATGATATTTGAGGAAATGCTCCCAACTAATTATTTCAATTGTGGAAAATGGAGTCCCCAGACTGCCATTGACGTATGAGCTAAATGTTTAATTTACAAGGTAGACTTTCCTTTCTTCTTCTTTTTTTTTTTCCCTTTAGAATATGATATAATCTTTAAATAACCAAGAAAAATATATTTAACAAAAGAAGCTTTAGATGACATTTTAGAGTGACAAAATTGGACCTCTATCCAAATTCAAGAGATTTAACTAAAACCTAATGTTTTAAACACATAACTGAGAGTTAAATCGATAGGAAAAAAATTTAAAGTTGAAAATGTTCAAATAAGATTAGATCGTTATAAAATCGATTAAAAATTAAATAAAATTAATTAAAAGAGATTGTCCTTGTGTATTGAAAAATTTGAAGTTTAATTAGAAAAAATATTGTTAAATGAAAATTAATTGATTTATAAAACTTATTAATTTATAAGATTTGACCAATTATTTAATAAATTAAATGCTTTTTAATAATAAGATTTATTAAATTAAATCAAACTAGAAAATGAAACCGAAAAATTAAATAATTCAAAATATTTACGCTTGAATTGATCGACCTAATTAAATTTCTAATCATTATTGCTAAACACATGAATAAAATGCAAATTATCTCTAGATTATTAAGGAAAATAAGACAAGTCTCAAAGATAAATTACTAAGCACAATGTAACAAGTTAAAAAAAAATTCACATCTCAAAAAAGAATTCAAAACGTAAAAAGATACTGCGTTGAAGAGCCGAGAGAAGTTCTTCTAGTATCGTCAAATTAACTTTTTCAAACCTAAAAAAAAACAAAAGAGACCAATCCTTTTTTCCAATGGAGCCCCACCACTTTCTTTTCTTTTAGTCTTTGCTCCCAACTTTTTTTTATTCCACATCCAACTGTCGTAATTTAGAAACTTTCAAACTCATCTCGTCCGTCCGATTGTAAGCATTCTTTGACTTTAACTTCTTTGTCACCCGGTCATCCGGTCACCTCCCCGCCTATATCAGCCCAACCCTGCTGCGTTCTTTGTCCCCTTACTACTATCTTCTCCGCTTAAGTCTTCAGAGATCTTCTAGGGTTCTCGGCTCTGATATGCTTAATTGACTTGTATTTTCTAGTTTCATCGTTTCAGCAATGGCCGTGGATCTTGTGAGCTTCTCCAAGATTGAAGATCAGATGGCTTTACAAGAGGCTGCATCCCAAGGCCTGAAGAGCATGGAACATCTAATCCGCTTCATGTCTCAACGATCCAACAACCTTGACTGCTCCGACCTCACAGATGTTACTGTGTCCAAGTTCAAAAAAGTAATCTCTCTCTTGAACCGGACCGGTCACGCCCGATTCAGACGAGGCCCGGTTCAACCTTCGTCATCCTCGTCGCCTCCCTTTTCATCGCAACCGTCTCTCTCTACCCCTCGCCCTCACTCTGTAACAGTAACTCCGGCACCGGTCACTGTTCCGGCGACCGTACAGCAGCCCTCGATCATCCAAACGGTGACGGCCCCTCAAGTTCAGATGACAGTCCCTTCAAGCTTTGTCCAGTCACAGCCTCATGCAGTGACTCTTGACTTCACGAAACCTAGCATTTTTGGCTCAAACGCGAAGAGTACCGAGCTTGAGTTTACAAAGGATAGCTTCAGCGTGTCGTCAAACTCATCGTTCATGTCCTCGGCGATTACCGGAGACGGCAGCGTCTCAAATGGTAAGCAAGGGTCGTCAATCTTCTTGACGCCGGCGGTTTCTGCCGGGAAACCACCACTCTCGTCGGCGCCTTACGGTAAGAAAAGATGTCACGAGCACGACCACTCCGATAACGTCTCCGGCAAGTTTTCCGGCTCAGCCAGCGGCAAGTGTCATTGCTCAAAAAGAAGGTAACTCCCAACACTCAGACCACTTTGGTAGTCTTAGTCTTTATTGGAGAAGTTCGTTTATCTAATCTACACTGAGTTGACTCGTTACGTAAATCAAACAGTCTGTCTAGGGTTGTGTCTGATTCTCTTCTGTAGTAAAGACCTTTTGGGGAGCGAATAAACATATGGTCGAGATTAGGGCGAGTTATCTGAGTTGACTCGGTGTGTTTCATTGTTCATAACGTTATGGGTCGGCTGGAAGTCAACGAGTTTTTGGTCGTCTAATGTGAAAATCACTATTTTCAGAAGTTTGTAATTTAAGGCAACAGTTTTGTCTTTCACGAAACTTAACCAACCGACAGCTAGTAAAAGCACGCACTCTACTTGTCGGAATCGACGATTTATAGGGCTTTTATTTCATTGATCCAGGAAAAATCGGGTAAAGAAATCGATTCGAGTCCCGGCGATTAGTTCGAAAATTGCCGATATTCCACCGGACGAGTACTCATGGAGGAAATACGGTCAGAAGCCGATCAAGGGGTCACCATACCCAAGGTAAACCATCATGATCCCGCTTTTTGTAACCGTTGATCTCGTCACAAACAAATACATATTCGGTTTCGTTCGTGTTCTAAATTGGGATCCTTGCAGGGGATATTATAAGTGTAGCACTGTGAGAGGGTGCCCAGCGAGGAAACACGTGGAGCGCGCCACAGACGATCCGGCGATGCTGATTGTGACTTACGAAGGGGAGCACCGTCATACGCAACCGGGGATGCAGGAGAACATGGCCGCCGCGTTGGTCTTCGAGTCAACGTGAAAAAGAAAAAAAAGAATAAAGAAGTAGATTAGGATAAAGATGATAGACTTTTGTAATATCGAGGTGGTTGGATTGTAAATTTTTTTTAAATTTTCTCTGATAATTAATTATTTGGGGAAAAGAAGAGTGCTTTGCCGGAATCCCAATCTGCCCACCAATTTTCAAACTAAATTATAAAAAACATCCAATCCTACACTTATTTTGTCGTTTCTTGGATTAAGTTCATCTTGCTTTTTATTCATTGAGTTCATCGCCTAACCAACAATGCGGTGTCGTCTTTGATGTGACTAGAATCGGTCCATCCATAGACTCGTAACAGGATTGCCGGATATTAGACGGCTTGCCCTCAAAAAATCAGGCCAATCTTTGACACCTCCATCTTATCATACGCCTATGTACTCTAATTTTTCTTTTATTTATTCAATTTACTTTTTCATAAAAAATATAAATGCTTTTTATTTAAACCATCAAAGCATCAATATTTTATATTTTATAGAAATATATTAAAAAGAAATAAATAAATTAAAAAGGAAACTAAAAATATGCGTTTTATACGGATATATGGAAAAATATTTTATCCGCATCCAATAGCATTTGAATGATTTTCAATTTTTTCTTTCCTTAATTATTTCAGACAAAATATAGACAAATTTTGGGATAAATGTTTACTTAATGTTTTAAAAATTAGAAGTTAAATCAATAGTTTTAAAATTTAAAAAATTCGACCGGTATTAGATTATTATAGATTCAGTTAAAGATTAAATAAAATTTTAAAATTTTAAAAATAATAAAAAAAGATTTTAATTTTTCTTAATTATCGAAAATTTTAAAATTTAATTGAAAAAGATCATTAAATGAACATTAATTGATTTATTTTAGTTTATAAAAATTTACTAATTTATAAAAATTGATCGATTAATTAATAATTTGATCAGTTTTTAATAACAAGAGATATTAAAATAAATCAAATAAAAAAATTAAAAATTGAATCGAAAAGTTAGACGATGCAAGATTTTTACAGTTAAAATGATCAAATCGATTGAGTTTTTTAAATCATTAATTTTCTTAACTAAATGATTGACAATTTAATATGTTTTACGTCGCAATAAATTAGAATTTGGTTCAGCCTGATTCTGGCGACGCTGCATGTTACCGTTTGGATCCATTAAATGAATATTAATTGATTTATTTTAGTTTATAAGAACTTACTAATTTATAAAAATTGACCGATTAATTAATAAATTGATCAATTTTTAATAACAAAAGTTATGATGATGATGAAATAAAAATTAAAAATTAAACTGAAAAGTTAGACAATTCAAGATTTTTATAGTTAAACTGATTAAATCGATCGATCATTACTTTTCTTAACTAAATGATTGACAATTTAATACGTTTTATGTTGCAATAAATTGGAATTAAATGGCTTTTTTAAAATTTAAATAAAAAATATCTAGAAATGCTTATAAAAAGGTTACAGGGGCATGTTTACTTTTTTTTTTTTTTTTTTTTTGGGTGGAAACATGTTTACTTCTTTAACGGGCAAGTTTACTTCGATTTGGTGTGAATGATTGAAAATGGGATGATATATATATATAATACAGTCAAAGCTTGGGTTGGATCTTTCTTTTCTTGATTTGCGACGTGTGAGCTGATCCTGACAATGCATGAATGTTACCAGACGCCGTAAACCAACCGACTTAGCTTGGTGACTGTTCACCATCAAAACTTTGATGGGTCAGCGCAGCTGTTTCAATTCAACTCAATCACTCACTCGGGTAGCTTTCGATGTTGGGACGATGAACGTTTACTTTCATTGACCATAACAAGTAATCTGTTTCGATGGTCAAAATTTGCTTAGGACACACGTTCAACCGACCCCTCAAGCACGGTCCGGGTGGTGCCAATTACGTCCAGATATAGATAGTGACTTCGTTGAATTGGAATCTAAGCCTCATCGTTCTGATTCTGGAGCCAAAGCAAAACATGCTTGTTGTTGCGGTTTGATCTAATTAAAAGATACAGAACTTGACTCTTATATTGATTAAATATAAAGTTGATATGAGATTTATAAAGACTTTGAGCTCTCTACTCTCATAAGCTAACTTTTAGGGTGAAGAAACCGTAATTAGGGATTTAAGTATTTGGAAAAAGTTATATTCTATTCACTGTAAAATTCCTTAAAACATCTGTACAGAAAGAGTCGATGGTTTTATACCATCAGAGTCTACTTTAGACAAAACGACAACAACTATAAAACTACAAATATAAAACGCAACACAACATAAAATATGTACAGATACAACATATGTACACTATATGGTATAAATATAAGAAATCCTACAGCCCCCCCTCAAGGTGGAGCTTGATGCCAATCACACAAGCCCATTTTGGACAACAAAAAAGAGAAAACAGGAGCTGATAAGGCTTTAGTGAACAGATCAGCCAATTGAAGCTTCGAAGGAATATGTTGAGGAAGAATAAAGCCTTCTTTATATTTATCACGAACTAAATGACAGTCAATCTCCAAATGCTTAGTTCGCTCATGAAAAACTGGATTAGCAGTAAGATGAACAGCAGCCAAATTGTCACACCATAGAGAAATAGGAAAAGAAATGGACACCCGAAAATCAGCCAACAAATATGAAATCCACTGCAACTCACAAACTGTAGTAGAAAGACTACGATATTCAGCCTCCGCGGAAGACCTAGAAACAGTGGTTTGTTTCTTAGTCTTCCAAGAAATCATGGCATCACCCAAGAAGATACAAAAACCTGTTAAAGACCGCCGACTAAAAGGACAAGCCGCCCAATCCGCATCACAATAAGCTTGTAAAGAGCAAGGATTGTTATGAGGAAAGAATAAACCTTTAGATGGAGATTGTTGCAAATATTTGAGCACATGAATGGCAGCCATCCAATGTTGCGCAGTAGGAGCTTGAACAAACTGACTCAACTGCTGAGTCGCATGAGTGATATCAGGCCGGGTAAAACCAAGGTAAAGAAGACGCCCAACTAATCTCCGATATCGATCTGGATTCTCCAATAAAGGAGAACTAGCATCATCAAACCGACAATGAGGAGACAAAGGAGTGGTGACCCCTTTCGAACAAGTTAACCCTGCATCCTTAAGAATATCCAACACATATTTTCTCTGATTCACATACAAGCCATTAGATGACCTAGCAAGTTCCAATCCAAGGAAATATTTGGCAGGACCCATATCTTTAATAGTAAATTGTTCATGTAAAAATCGTTTGACTTGATTAATACATGCCTCCGTTGGACCCATGACCAACACATCATCAACATACACAATAAGAGCAATGTAATCACTTCCCTCGGATTTAAAGAAAAGACGAGGATCATGAGCAGATTGCACAAAATTCTGCTTACAAAGAGAAACAGTAAACTCATGATTCCATTGTCGGGACGCTTGCTTAAGGC
>JANTNU010000003.1:32383271-32397583 GCA_024752395.1 Erythroxylum havanense
ATACCTATCAACAGTTCCATCAGGTTTGAGTTTAACTTTATAAACCCACTTAGAACCTATAGCTTTCTTCCCCTTCGGCAAAACAGTCAAATCCCAAGTATGATTATCATCAAGGGCTGTCAACTCAGCCTCCATAGCATTCAACCAATTCAAATTAGTTTTAGCTTGCTCAAAAGAACTAGGTTCATCAATATTAGACACATTTGCTAAAAAAGAATGGTAATCGGATGTAAGATGAGAAGAAAGCACAAATGGAAATGTAGGTGAGTGGGAGAAGAATTAATCACAGTGGGTCCAACAATAGGAGCAATATCAGTAACAGATGCATGTGAAACAAAATCATCCAACCAGTTAGGCCTTCGAGTCACACGAGCACTCCTACGAATAGGAGCTGGACTCTGTGCAAGATCAGTGGAGCATGGAGTATTAGAAGAAGTGGGAACTAAAGAATCCAAAGAATCCTCAGCAAGATTCTCAACTGATGAGGATTCTTGGGACACAACAGAAGGTAAAACATTTTGATTGGGCAAAGGAACTACTCTTGAATCCAAGGAAATGGACTGAAAAGGAAACTTATTTTCATAGAAAACAACATCCCTAGAAATGAAAATGTTGTTGCTTTGTAAATCATAAAGTTTGTAAGCCTTTTGTCCTGAAGAATAACCAATAAAAACAGACTTGAAAGCCCTAGGTGCAAATTTGTCTTTATGAGGAAAAGTATTAGAAGCATAGCACAAACAACCAAAAGTTCTCAAGAAGGTATAATCAGGTTCTTTATGGAAAAGAACAGAATATGGAGACTTCCAATTTAGAACAGAAGTAGGAAGCCTATTAATGATGTAGGTTGCAGTTAAAATGGAATCTCCCCAGAATTGTTTTGGTAAATGGGACTGAAACATAAGGGCTCTAGCAGTTTGCAATAAATGCCTATGTTTTCTTTCCACAACTCTATTTTGTTGTGGAGTATAAGGAGAAGTTTTCTGGTGTATAATTCCATAGTTGGCAAACATTTGCTGACAACTATGACTCAAGAATTCCGTCCCATTATCGGTTCTAATAACCTTGATGGTAGCATGAAATTGATTTTGGATATGTTTAAGAAATTTCTCTAAGAAAACAGAAGTTTGACTCTTGTGTTTGAGTAGGAAAGTCCAGGTCGTTCTAGAAAAGTCATATACAATGGTGAGGATATAGTGTGCTCCACTAATTGACCCTTGTTTATAAGGACCCCAAAGATCTATATGCAACAATTCAAAACATGCAACTGAACTAATACTGCTCCTAGGAAAAGGAAGCCTGGTCTGTTTTGAAAGATGACATACATCACACGGTTGATCAGAAAAATTCATGTTATTGATAGAATTGTGCAACTGTTTCAGTAAATTGAAAGATGGATGGCCTAATTTTTGGTGCCAAAAAACATCATGAACAACACTATGACAATGTATTGGTTTATTGATCTTATTTCCTAATCGTGTGATGTAAGACAAGATGGTTTGTTTAAGAAAAGATGACTTATCAAGAACATAAAGTCCTGCAATTACCTTCCCAACTGCCAAGACCTCATCAGTCACAAGGTCCTGTAGAACACAAAAGGTTGCATAAAAGGTAAATTTGATAGATGATTGACAAGCTAGTTTGTTAACTGAAAGCAAATTATATTTGAAAGAAGGTATAAGCAAAACGGATGACAGACTAAGATTATCACAAAGAACAATGTTCCCCGTGAAATCCACTGTCTTAACTGTACCATCCGGAAGGTGAACAGGGGTAAGTTTGGCTACTGGTGTAGGTTTGTCAAACAAGGTAACATCATGACACATATGATTGGAAGCTCCTGTGTCTATTATCCAAGAACCACATTCAATTAAACTAACTGAACTAAAAGATTGATTGAGAATGCTACCTGCAAAATCGTTGTAATGTGCAAAGTTGATTACAGCTCCTCCCTTGTCCTTCATTTGCATCTGTTTCCCTTGACTTTGCATAAAACTCATTATGCCTTGTTGTATCATTGCTGCCATATCTTGTCTCCAGGCTGGTTCCTTTGCATCTTTTTCCATTGAATAATCCAAAGGTGAATCACTCATATTCACCAATTCCTTATTTATATCACCTCCTTTCCTATCCTTAGAACCCTTATACCAATCTGGATACCCATGGATTTTAAAACAAGATTCTCGGGTATGCCTTTTCATTTTACAAAAATCACAAAACATGTCCTCCTTATTTATTTGTTTCTTAGAACCACCTCTACCTCCCCCTTTTCCACTACTGCCACCAGAACCACGCACCAACATTGCAGCAGTCATGTTATCAGCAAAAGAAACATTCACTTCCCTTTGTTTTTCAACTCTAACAACCATAGAGTAAGCCCTATCCACATGAGGCAAAGGATCCATCACAAGAATCTGACTCCTAATTGCATCATATTCCTCATTCAAACCCATCAGAAACTGTACTAATCTATCATTGTCCCCAAACTCAACCAATTGTCTAAGAGACCCACACGAACATTGCTTCAAAGCTCCGCATGAACATTGTGGAATAGGAGCCAAGCAATTTAACTCATCCCACAAGCGTTTCAGTTTAGTAAAATACCTGGAGATAGATAAATCCCCTTGTGAAATCGAGCTAATCTCCCTCTTCAACTGATACAGTAGCGGCCCATTGCATTCTCCATATCTCCTTTCCAGATCTTTCCACAAATCCCTAACTGAAACCGCATACAAGAATGACTCAACAATATCTTTGGAGATAGCGTTGAGTATCCACGAGGTCACCATAAAATTCAACCTACACCATCGGTCATAGTCTGGTGAATCTTCCTGTGGCCTATCACATTTACCGGTGATGAAGTCTAGCTTTAACTTTGCCCCCAATGCGATTCTCATCGCACGACTCCATGATAGGTAATTGTTCCCATTCAACGGAGTCGTAATAAGCACCATACCTGGATGATCTGAGTTCTGCAAGAACATCGGATTCTCTTCTCCAGAAATGCTTCCAAAGGAGGACCTCGAACCGTTAACGCCGTCGCCCATGACTCAAGCTTGTGGATCTACCCAGAGCTCTGATACCATGAAGAAACCGTAACTAGGGATTTAAGTGTTTGGGAAAAGTTATATTCTATTCACTGTAAAATTCCTTAAAACATCTGTACAGAAAGAGTCGATGGTTTTATACCATAAGAGTCTACTTTAGACAAAACGACAACAGCTATAAAACTACAAATATAAAACGCAACACAACATAAAATATGTACATATACAACATATGTACACTATATGGTATAAATATAAGAAATCCTACAGTGTGGTTCTCCTAAAGTCCTTATCCATTAGTATCAGAGCTAATTTTGGAGTAGTGGCTCACGAAGTGGTGGCCTGGGAGCGCCAACCGTGACCAACGTGGCCGTGACTAACAAGAATCTCAAAGTGGTGACCTGAAAATATCAGCCGTGATCAACATGGCCGTGACCAATGAGGACATTGATCCTTATAAAGGGACGACTGTTACTGTATGATCTAATTGAAAGATATGAGACTTGAATCTCATATTGATTAAATATAAAGTTAATATGAAATTTATAAGGACTTTGAAGTCTCTACCTTCATAAGCTAACTTTTGAGGTGTGGCTCTTTTAAAGTTCTCATCACTTCTCCTCCTCAGCCCTCACGTGGCAAAACAAATGCAAGTCTCTCTTCTGTCTTCCGTGTTTTACATATTGGTGCCCTTTTTATGGATGCAGGTGTTGGCATTAGCGTAGTAGCATATAAAGTAGAAAACACTGCAACATTCTTTGTTCACATTTTGCATACTTTACACGATGGGTAAGCATGTTTTTGTATTTCAAGTTGGCTTTCTATTTTATTATATGTAAAATGTTAAGAAGAAACTTTGATGTTTCGAGGACCATCAATTCTTCTTAATGAGATTTTGTAAACAAATTTTACATCTATTAAATAAGGTAAAGAAGAAACTTCTTACAATAATTATGTTTTCTACAAATAAAGAGTAACTTTTATAGTCTTTCTCTAAAATAAAAGTAATTCTACTCACAAAAGAATGTATATTTGTTAACGCAATTCGACACATCTTGTCTACGTTTAAAAAGTTCTTACTCAGCTTAATATTTTCATTAAAAGACAACGATATTTTTACACAATACTTTAATTAGCCGACTCCACTTAACCCTAAATATTATCACTCTTACTATCTATGAAAGTGATTCACACCTAATAACACGATCAGCTCGTGTTAAACTTAACAAATAATTCATTTCAATAATTTTTTGAAATAAGAACAGTGGATAAATCACTCAAGTGATTAAATAAACAACTCTACACTCAAGAAAATACTTGATAAAAAGATAAGGAATAATTTCCTACACAATCCCAAAACCATGGGCAGCTTCATAATCATGGAGGTATCATCACTAGACTTCCAGTTCATGCACAATATGCTTCAACTCACAATAATGCCTTTCAAACACAAAAGTTCTAGCACATAACAATATATCTCTAGCTATGCCCCAATATTCTGAATACTAAAAGCCATGTGATCTGCCCATTCACCAACGATAAAATGTACCAAGACACAAATCAAGAACAACTCATATACAAAATAACTCACGTGTATATTTAGCATAAACAAGATCATGCACGATACACCAAATAAACGTCCAGCAAGAATTTCACCAAGTCAACCACGATTCAATTACAGGAGTTAGGTCATGCATGCATCAACACACCTTCGGTTGTCTCCAATTTTCTTCACACTTGACAACGTCACACGCAAGCCTTCCTCAAAATAGTAAGAATCTTCACATCAAACACCAAACACTTTTTGCTCTTTCGTTCAACATAAACATGCATCAGAAAGAACCTCACTAAATTAGTATATACACCAAAGAACATAGTAACGCAACAGTAAAATTCAAGACCTGGAAACCTTCACGTCACCTTCACGCACGTCATCTTGCATTATCCGTATCTTAAAAATAAACGTGATCCACTTCAATCTTTATTCAAGATGGACTTCTATTTGTGCAATAACACTTATCCAAGAATTCAATTCAAATAAGACTTCTTAATTTATATTTTTAATCATTATCTAAATATTCAATAATTAAAAATGTCAAAATTAAAATAATAAGACATAGTGAATATCCTAACAAAAATAAATGATTCACTCAATAAAGAATGAGACAATATATGCTCAAAAAAATCTTCAAGGTATGTGTATAAAAACACTTTGAATGCTTTTTGATGCAAGAACTAAAAAGAAAACATGTATTTGTAGTATACTTCGAGAGCTCTTTACATCTATCCTCGCTTTCTTTGCGAACTTGAAGAAGAACAAATAAGAATAGCGATTAATCCTACATCAAAATAATTTCAGAACTTCACGCTCAGTGTTGATAGGAAAGATTCTGCTGATAAAACTTCGTTTTCTATTAGATGTTGCAGTTGGGAACAGACTGAGAATAGTGAAAATTAGGTCAATGAGTGTTGTTTATATAACTTGTTTCTGTCAAAGTTGGTGTTTGCTTCTGACTTAATAGCTTAATTCTTTGATTGAATCAAAAATTAGTGCTTGGGCCTGACATGCTTTTCAAGTTAGTGACAAGAATTCATGTAGATCGTCGGAAACTCGAAAATAGATAATGACAATTGATATTGGCACTGAAGTGGAGGCAGTAGAGTGTACAGAAACAGATTTTGTGGTTCTTCACTTTCTCTTTACTGGAGAAGTAAAGACTCTTCAGTTCAGTTGATGGAACAGTCACCTTCCAAGATATGAACAAAGATTTGTGTTACAAGGTAGACCATCTGCATGCCAAATGCAGATGTGTATGTTCATTGCTTCTTCATATGCTACTAACAGAATATCTGATTTAGTTCATGCATGAACTTATTCAACTTGCAAAATAAACAAATAAAGAGCCTTACGTGGACAGTCTTCCCTCGCCAACTTCTCAACCATAACTGGACAGTCTTCCCTTGCCATACATACCGAGCTCCTCCTTGAGGATATGACGGGGTCTAGACACTCACGCAATAGTTTGTAATTGTTTATTATCTTTTCCTTTTAATGCAAAAAAAAAAAAAAGAGCCTTACGTTGACTTGCCCTGTCCGAGATCAGTCTCAGCTTCCAAAAAGTGCCTTCTGAATAGTAGATAATTCAACCGTAACGTCGACCATTTTCATCCTTTCAGTTGGAGATTGGGCAGAACAAGTTAGTCCAAGCTCAAATATCGAAACTATGCGGTCCCAAACTTGAGATATTCTTCTATTGCTCGAACTCTCAGCACGGTCTTGGTCCATCTCTCTCTCCCTTATTTCCTGAAGAAGAATTGGATCCAATAACTTCTCCACTTGTTCTGGCAATGCTGCCTCTACAAAACTATGAAGGCTCAGATCATCTGTAAACAGGTCATCGGTCGGTTTCTTTCCCGTGAACATCTCCAACAACAGAATCCCATATGCATAAACATCGCCAGATGTGGACACTTCGTTCCCAGTGCCGTATTCTGCAGTTGCAGAGGTTGTTGTTGTTATGAAAGAAAGTAACGACTCTTCATTATATTTAGCTTTTCAAGGTTTCAGATGGATACATACCTGGAGGGGCATAACCAACAGTTCCTCCTATGCCGATGGTACTCGATGCATCCAAATTATATGCAGTAGCATTCTCTGCAAAAAATCTGGCCAACCCAAAGTCTCCAACGCGTCCTTCAAGCTCTTCGTTGAGGAGAACATTGTTTGGCTTGAGATCGCAGAGTGAACTATTGGTGTCTGATTACCTTGGTGAAGGTAGTCTAGAGCACAAGCCACGTCCATGGCGACGCCAAGTCTCTGGAGAAAGTTCAAACTCTTCCTCGGGGACTCCTGTGTCTCGTCGGAGCTATGAAATGGATGCAACCAGTCCTCTAGGCTCCCATTTACCATGAACTCGTAAACCAGAGCCTTGAATTCGTTACCTTGATAGTCAAACCCAGAGCAAGCTGTCAGTAATTTGACAAGATTTCGGTGTCTGATGTTTCTCAGGACCTTACACTCTGCTTTGAAGCTCTTGGAAGCTGCTGGGTGGAATACATTCAACACCTTCACGGCTATGGTTGGGCCATTTTCTTCGAGTACACCTTTGTAAACGGACCCGAAACCACCTACACCAAGCAAATTTGCTTGCGAGAACCCATCAGTAGCTTTAAGCAGGATCTGGTACGATGTTCGGAGAGATAAATTTAATGAAGGATTTGATTTGGGTTCTACTCTTCCCCTCTTGACGAATAAGAAACACAGAGAAGCTACCATCAATACTGCACCAAGTAGTCCACAAATAGCGATTATTAGCTTCAAATAAAGGGACAGACCTCTCTTCTCAGCTGCCTTGATATTGCAAGAAGGTAACTGAAATTCAGCAATTCCTCCACATAATTTACTGTTTCCTTCAACTGACGTTGCTGTTGAATTCTCAAAGACTCCTTTTGTCGGTACAATGCCCTCCAAATCATTGAAAGACATATTCAATCTCAACAAAGAATGAAAACTCTCGAAGAAATCTGGAATATTTCCAGTCAAATTGTTATGAGAAAGATCTACAACTTGAAGGCCCCTTAATGAACTTAAGGATGTGGGAATACTTCCCCGGAACGAATTCCTCTGCATGTACAAGAATTCTAGTTTTACACAGCTGCCCAGACTGTCAGGTATTCCACCACTCAACATGTTATCAGAAATATCCAATTCCCCAAGGTTTGTCAACACTCCTACTTCTGCAGGCAGCTGACCTGTCAGATAATTTTGCGAGAGGCTTAAAGAAATTGTCAAGGATGTGATTGTCATGAGTTCTTTGGGGATTGAACCACTGAGGTTGTTTTGGCTAAGATTTAGTAATAATAAACTCTGAGATTTCCCAAGACCTGGAGGAATTACGCCGTGCAAAGAATTTTCTTCCAGCTTCAGGTGCGTCAGCAGCGATAAATTCCCAATTGAGGACGGAATAGTGCCTGAGAAATGGTTGCTGTACAAACTCAATTTTATTAGCTGCTTCAGGCTTCCAATTTCAACAGGGATTTCACCTGTAAACCTGTTGTTTCCCATGTCTAATTGTCCCAAGTTGACCAGATTTCCTATTCCGGATGGGATGCTTCCAAATATCAGATTGAAGTCCACAGTCAATGTGTTGAGAATAGTCAAGTTGGTGATGGAGCTTGGCAACGGCCCACCAAAATTGTTAGCACTGATAGATAATAGTTTCAAGCTAGTCTTATTGCTCAAGGTGTCCAAGAACCTCAAATCTCCGTATTGTCCAGTTCCAAGGTGGTTGGTGGAAATACTGAGCCAGAAAAGACCTTTCATCTTCTCCAGAGAAGGCATCAACCCACTGAACCTATTAATGGCAATAGTAAACATTTGCAGGTTTGAAGCATTTGATAATGAAAGAGGGATGGATCCTGTAAATTCATTATCACCAACACTAAAGTTGACAAGGTTAGGAAGCATGTTTCCCATATCCGTTGGTAGAGTCCCTCGAAGCTTGTTGACTGGTAAGGACAACACTTGGAGGGCAGAGATATTGAATATGGACCGAGGGATTGTGCCAGACAGCATATTTCCACCCATTGAAAGGTAAGACAGTTTCTTTAATTGTCCGAGGCTCTCAGGTATGCTTCCAACAAAGTTGTTTAACGTTGCCTTGATTAGCTTAAGAGACGAAAAATTGCCAAAAAATGCCGGAAAGCCTCCACTTAACTTATTCATCTGGACATTGAAACCCTGGAGCTTCACCAAGTTACTAAACCCTGCTGGAATTTTCCCCACCAAGTTGTTGTTAGCAAAACTGATGGCTACGAGGTCAGTGCAACCAGAAAGATTGGCAGGAATTTGGCCTGTGAAAAGATTTTCGTACAGGTACAGTGTCTGCAGCCTGCGTAAATTACCAATTTCAGCTGGAATCTCCAGACTGAAGCCGTTGTTCGATAGCACTAGTACCTGCAAAAAGCTCAAATTTCCCACGTATGGTGACAGAGACCCTTGTAGTTTCTGTGAGTTTAGGTTCAATCCGGTGACTCTCTGGTGGCGTTTGCCGCAGGAAACCCCTCGCCACTGACAGAAATGTACGGACAAGTTCCACGAGCTCATGATGTTGAGTGGGTCACTGGTAATCTTAGCTTTAATCTCAAGCAATGCCTGTCGATCTCTGTCACTTCCACTTTCAGCCACAGTACTGTGGAGACAGAGTAGAAGCACAACAGCAAGAATAGAACAGAATTGGCAGATAAATTGGGTTATTGCAGGCCCTGCTTCAGTCAGGAAAACCGCCATATCTGTGGAGCTTACAATCAACAAGCTGATAGGTGTCGATGTTGGTACACACTGACATAAGGGATGATCATGTTGGGAGTTGGAAAAAGAAATAGAACAACTCACAACTTCGCTATCTAGAGCTTGCTGTCCCTGTCCATAATATAGGGAAAGTTGAGTAACTGTTCGTTTCAATATAATTTAGCCGGCGAATGTGAAAATTTCCATGGTTGAAAGTTGAAACATGCAAAAAAAAAACTATTGCGCATGCGAGTTTGTCTTTAAAGGATTTATAAAATATGTTTAAAAGGAGTTTGGAAAAGAAGGACAACGACATTGGTGCAGGGACTGGACTGGACCCGTTCTTCCGACAAGTGACAGGGAAACAGGTCTGACGTTATAAGTGTACAGTCAGTTCTTGTTAAACTATTAAATGACGTGGGATTAGCCTTTCAATCTTCAAAATTCAAATATCGTATGCTTTTGTGAAAAATATGAGTCATGACGTTAAATGTATTTTTAGAATGTTTTAAGTATATAGAAAATTAATTCGATATCATAAAATATTTAAGGTTTATAACGTCATAAAATAAAATAAAAGAATTTAATATATTAAAACAAAATATTTTTAAATAAAACTTAATTAATTTGTTTTGTTTTTAATAACTTATTAATTTAAGAAAATTAAATGATTAATTAATAAATTGATTGTTCTTAATGACAAGAACTATTAAAATAAATCAAATCAAAAAGTTGACAATTAAACCGAAAAATTAGATAGTTCAAACCGGTTAAATTTTTTAATCATTGATTTTTAAAAATTATTAAAAAACTCACCGAGAGAAGCTATAAAAATCTTGAACCGTCTAATTTTTTCATTTAGTTTAAAATTTTTTAATTTAATTTACTTTATTAATTCTTGTTAATAAATCAATTAAATTTTATTTAATAATCTTTTTTAATTTTTCCATACATAAGGATAATTATATTTTAAGTTTTTAACTTTATTTAATCTTTATCAATTTTATAATAATCTACTACCTATTGAACCTTTTAAATATTGAATTTTAAAACATTCTGGTCAAATTTTGATAACAGCTTGCATTTTTGGGCACACCATAGCTTCGGTAGAAATCTTTACTAACCCAATTGCGACCAAATCAATCAATGCATGGCCTGTTCCTTCTAGAGGCCTACTTTGATCTTTCTAGAATTATGATCGTTAACGTCATCACATTCACTATGAAATTCTACAATAAAGAGGTTAGGAAAAATGTGATGATATACAGTTTTATTCTTATATAATAGAGATACTGTTTTCAGTAAGCCTATATGTAAATGTAACAATAAAAAAAATGACGCAGGTTAAAACGTAAATAAGTAAAATTAACAGGCTAAATTATTATATAAATAAAATTACAATAAATATATAAATAAATAAAAATAAAATATAACTTGACATTTAAAAATATTTTAAAACTAAAATATAACGAAAAATATCCTCTCTTTATCTTTAAAATTTCTAGAATATTATCTAAATTTCTACCAGAAGAACTCACAATTATTAGATAAATTTATAAATTTTACAGTTTAAATAAATAACTAAGAAAACTAATAATATAAATTTAATTATAATTAACTATTTCAAAAGCAACACGTCCGTAGCCTGTACTTGTTAGCTAGACTCAGGTTTGGAGTTATTATGAGAGGAAGTGTCGTGTAGGACTCGTGATGGGTAAAAAACTAAAAATGGGACATTCAAAGCGAAGCAGAGTTTGAACTTTGAAGCTCAGAAGCAAGGCCAAGGATTGGGAATTTGCGATTGACTAATTGCGTGCCACTCTCCTTCAGAGGACTTAATAGGGGTACCCTCCTCTACAGTATTTTGTAATTTGACTCTTGTATTTAGGGCTTTCCATAAAGTGCCGGCCCTGAGCAAGGGTCAGCAGATCACCTGCCCAGGGCCCATGAAATGGAGGGGCCCCTAATTTCATGGAAAAAAAATTTTGGAGATATAAATAAAAAAATATTAATCAGTCATAAAATTAAGCTCCAAAAGAATTGCCCACAAGACAACAGCACAAACCTAATAATTAAGTAACATGTAGGTTCATTAATGATGTATTTATCATATCCTTCCTTTCGGAGCTATTAACACATTCAGTACTGAAAGGGGCCCAATTCTCATCTATTTCTCATGGTAAGAGACTCATTCAATAACATATATATGCTAGCATATTTCCTATCAACTGAATAGATTTTGTAAAGATGTCACATTCCTAGAAAAAAATTAAATGTTATGATCATTTAATATTTAGTTCAATATGTACACTTATAAATTGAGTCATTTACGTTTCATACAAACATGTAAACTTAAGTATGCTGTCGATTTATTAAGGTCTTTTTTTATTTCGTTTAATTTATTATGGTCATTTTTTTATTTCGCCCCGGGCCTATAAAACGATAGGAACGACCATGTTTTCATTGTATATAAAAAAAAATGGTTCTTAACTGAACCAGTGAGAACCGGTCAAAATCGATCAATTGATCGGTTGGATTGGTCAAACTGATTCAATAATTTTTTAAAAGATATTTTTAATATTATATATAATTAAATATAATTATTGTATAATTATGACATCACATCAATTCAACCAATGATTGAACCGATTAAACCGATCAAACTGATAATCAATAAAATTTCTGATTCGATAACTCATTTGAGTTTCAAAACATTGATGGGATCTCATCCAACTCTTTGACCCAAAGACATGCCTCTCCACTTATTTCTATTACCAACTTGGACGTACGAATCCTGTTTTGACAATTCTCCACTTCCAACTCTATCCTAGTCCTAGTCCCAGTACCTTGCAAGTTTCTTCAATGATGTGTCCTGCGTTTTCTCACTAAGAAACAGCCAAAACCAAAGTCAACCTCCGACATGGTCATCTTAGAAACACAGGCCATTAATACCTTCTCGCTAGTTTTTGTACAAAATCGGAATGTTGAGGAAACAAACTATGGTGACGACATTTGACGACAAGTGAATGATAATTGTTAAGGCGATAAAAGTCAATCCACCCAAAAAAATTCCTCTCTTCCGTACACCGTCAAATTACATTTTTGTCCATTCTAGGACGTGACAATTTTGTCTTTCTGTACTGGTTCAGTCACTTATATTTAATCAATTTGAACGTCACATTTATTTATTTGTATATATTATTATTATTATTATTATTATTATTATTATTAAAAAATTCACGTGATACAATCATTATATCATTGATATAGTAGTATAACTTAATTTTTAAATTAGATATAAATCAATTAAATTTAACTTAAATTATTAATTTAAAATAATTATAATAAATTATTAATGTGAGTGTTTTTTAATTATCTTGGTTCAAATTTAATAATTAGGCTAAATTGTTGTGTAAATAATATTTGATTGATCCACATGTAATATTTATGTACCATGTATTTTTATTAATTTTTAGTCAAACTCTAAAAGAGAGAGTTTTTTTTAATGAAAAACTACAAAAATCCAAAAAATCTAAAGATTAAAGAAGTTTTTTAAGTCTCTTAAATTACAAAATATTTTTAATATATTTTACCTTTTATTTAAGGACTGTAGAGTCAATTGACAAAAATAAAATTATTGAATACTCAACATTCGATCAAATTTTAAATCAAAATCAAACTGGACAAAAAAAAGAACAAAATCTAACTCGATCTATTATTCTCTTTAATTTTGTGTGGTCTGATGTCTATTGGGAAAAATGAAGCCTGAGAGAAGGTGATTAAGAATGATATGATTTTGCTGAAACTTATCGTGAACTTGGTTCTCTAGAAAAAATTTTGTGAAAAACCAAAGTGGTTAATTAAGTCGCAGGCGTTTCGAATTATCTTTTGCAGAAACAGAATAAAACTACACAAAAACAAAATAATAAAGACACCAAATTTTGGTAACACAGTTTCGTACAGTCTGCCTACGTCTGCGGGACCCTCACTCAAATTAATCACTTTGACAGTAGTTCAATAAAATTACACAAGATTGATATAACATAATACCACTCAATCTTTGTAACTGTCTCACAACCTAACTACCCGTGAAAGATTTTCATATCCGATAATACGACCGATTCGTGTTAACCTTGTCAGAGGATTTATCTAACTACTTTCACTAAAAAATAATAATAAATACAATAGTTCAAGTATTTAGTCAACTGAAAATTAAATACCAAAAATACTTGAGACAAAGAAGACTTCCTTATGAATTTGTCTCCTCAAAATAATCAAATCAAAACTTTTCGCCATAGTTGATTGCGCACTGCCTCCTCCATAAATCCAACATCAATACAATATGCATTATTTTCCTTTCACCGTATATGAAACATAAGATGTAATATTCAGCTCATGAAGAAAAACACCACGCGTAACCAACCTTTCCAAGACACATGTGACCTCTATTACGTCAAATTAACCCGAGCATACTCCTTCCACTTTCTATCGAAAGTGAGACACAATATTCACATGCTAAAAGAAAAACGCACAGCCAACTAATCTTTAGGACCTACGTGATCTTCACCTTAACCCCATAAATCACGTAGACTTCTTTACTGTAAGCCCAAGGTGAGACACAATATTCAGCTCATGCAAAATCCCAAGTGCGCAGTATGCCCAGAATTTTTTAAGGACATAAATATTCAGCACCCAAAAGAAAGTTGCGCAGCCCCACAACCTTCACACGTGACCAACACCACTTCAACAATACACACTACAGATTTTTTTTGCCGTAAACCCCTTCTAGGTTTTTTGTAAGTTACGTAATCACATAGACTTCATTCATAACAAGGAGATATCCCGTCTATGGATAGACTTCAAAAGTTCCACCGTAAATAAGATGCATATTTTAGATAGATTTCTTCAGTGACAAGGATATGTAGCAACCAGGGACGGAGTCACATGTAGCCTTGGGGGGCATTGGGCCCCCCAAGGTT
>JANTNU010000003.1:32417165-32432899 GCA_024752395.1 Erythroxylum havanense
ATGAATCATCCTTTCCACGGAGGTCAATCTTTGCCTGCTAGGCAAGAGGATAGCAAGTTACAAATTCTGTCTCGGTAGGATAGACATGTATTTTATTTCTATTATTATGAAATTCATAATTCATAAATGAAGTAGTTAATAAATGAATAGTTAATGGTGGGTTACCATTAGCCTTTTTTTTGTAGTGACAAATCTTGTATGTGTTCCTAAGAAAAGGAATTTGTCCATTTTTCGGGTGCGTTTGGGAAACTTTTGAGATTGAGACAATCTAAAATTTATTTAGGAGACTTGAAAAGGACATGCTTTCAAACGTTGTTTGCACCATTCAAATTACTTTATTTTCCACCATCTACCAACAAATATTTCAAGTCATTTGTACTTGAAGATTCTAATAAGCTCATACTTTTAACTATTATGAGCATTTTTATAGGACGACAGATTCAAAAGTATCTAACCTTCCATTTATTTTTCAGTTTAGTGTCAAATTTTCTAAAGTTTTTAGTTTAGTTATTAACCTTTCAAAATTTGTACAAGTTTTAAAAGGTAGTCACTAAACAAAATTTTTAAAAAGTTTAGTATTAAATTAAAAAAGTCTTAAAAGATTAGGTATTGTTTAATTTCACATCTCTTTCTTTATTTGTAACATGAGTAGACAATCCTTATATAGTTTGAGGAGATAATTATAGAAATCTTCGTAATGATGCGGGTCTTCATTAATTTGCTCCACTTTATATAGTTGTTTGAAATATTCTTGAACTTCTTGTTTAGGGAGATCACTTTTTAAAATTTATTCATTATTATGAAGTGATTTTATCAAGTTGGACTTCTACGAATAAATAGTGATTAAATCAAAGAACCTTATAGTTTTGTTGCCCAATTAAATTCGATATTCTTTAGATCTCTGAAACCAATGCAATTCATTGTAGTCAAGTATTAAATCATATTTATTCTTTAGTTGTTTTCCAAGATGATGAGATAATTATTGGGTTCTTCATCAATACTTAGTGGATATCACATAATCTTGCCAGAATTCCCTTCTTTTTCCTTAAAATAAGATTAAGGATGGCAATAAACTGAGTGGACTTGGGCTCGAACCTTTTATGGATTAGATTTGGCTTAAATATTTTCTTAGGTTTAAGTTTGACACGAGATATTTAGCATAAGCTTAGACGTGAAACCCTGTCAGGTTGGAACAAGCATGAGTAGCCTAAAGTTTAATCAAACTTTAATTGACTCAAAACTTAATTAGGTTGGTTCAAACCTGCTAGCTTGACACCAAGTTAAAATTGTATTCAAGGTTACTATCGACAATTTGACATTATGGTAAGTTGTTGTAGAGTATCTCAATCGCTTAGGCCATGCAAATCTATATTGCTTCTCAAAATATTTACTTAGAACTGATCTGTGATGCCTATGTTTTATGCTAAAAGAAAAGTTGTTTGCTGCATGAACATCTTTTAGTTAAAAAACTATGCACAAGATGCATTAATGGAGAAGTCAAAATGCTATAAGTAATAATATGAAGCAATTGAAAGCTAAGTATAAATTAGGACAAATGGAGAAAATAACACAAAGTACAGTCAACAAAAAGTCAAACAACTAGAAGAGAAAAAAGAGGGAAAAACAAAAATTAGTGAAACTTGAAATGCAGACAAGAAGGAAGTTGGAAGTGATGAAAGTCAAAACATAGCATTATAATACTTAAGAAGTAAAAATTTATGGCAAGGCGGTGTACGTTGCCATAATGAGGGTAAGGGGAGAGAGAGAAGTATTGAAGGATGGCTCGAATCCTTCTTATCTTTCTCTTACAAACCAATCATGCAATCTAACTCTACTTTACTACAATTTTTTTCTTGTTATTATTTTGTTTGATTACAAACAGTCAAACTAGGTACTGAAAGATAGAGGCTCAATTCGTTACCATGACTGATAGGATGATCAAACAAGGCAATGATCATTGTTCCGCTTCTTCTTTTAGTTAGATAGTAAGGGATAATCTCATATTTCAATCCAAGGCATGGTCCCATGGTCTCAAATGAACACAAAGCAACATCTGAATTAATTAAATACTTGTATTCGAAATTTCCCAAATTAGTTTACCTTTTCATAAAAAAATAAATGACAACTTAAAGTTTCACATTCTCTTTTTTCTGTAATAAATCTTGTGGAAAAAGTATTTCTAAATTGCTATGTAAGTAGACACAACTCTTAATCTTGATAAATTTATCATTCATCAATATAAAACACATTTTATGATAAATTAGAAGTTCAGAATTTAAAACCCAAAATTTGATCAATTTAAATTTAACTCACTAATTTATGATTGAATCATATTATTTTCATCAATCTTAAATAGAACAAGTGATCTTTATGCTGAATATATTCTCTTACTTTTATCAAACATTTATAATATCATTTACAACCCGAGAAAGCTAAATTTGAACATTTTATTGATTACACATTTTTCTAGTTATAAGAAAAAGAAAAGAAAAGAACATAATTAGTATAATATATAAATGTTATATGGCTACCATAGGAAATAGATAAAACAGAGAAAAGATTATTGATAATAATTATGAACTTAAAAAGAAGACCATGAATGACACTAATATGTTGGATTGTTACGCAGAGATGTTTGGAAACGTACGGGCAGAACTCGTGAATCACGTTTTTTTTTTACGAAAGAACAAGAATAACAACGATAAGGAAAGGCTAAAACCTATCCCAAGCCCACAGACTTACCCAATACACCCAGATCCTATGAGCCTTTCCCTATTAGAGGTCTCACAACAAGATTGTTTGAAACGTAAAATATCACTTAAACGAGAAGGGATAGCATCCCATTGATGAAGGTTTGCATGTGATAAGGCTACCCTCACTAAGGAATGAGCTGCCTTATTAGCAATCCTACGCGACCATTGGAAGGACAAATGGAGGAAGTGTCGCTTAAGAGTATGGCAATCGAAAGCCAACATACCGATCTCTGAAAAATTAAACGAGAGAGTTGTGATTGCTTGAATTGCCTATAAGCAATCCGATTCCACTATAACATGATCAAAGTGTTTGTTTTTTAACCACAAGAGTGCCTCTCGTATTGACATTAGTTCGGCGATAACTGGATCCAACAAAGACGCAGAATGACTCGAGAGCGCAGCAACAAAGCTACCCCTTGAGTCGCGAAGTACCACACCAAAGCTTGTCCTTTTCTGTTCTTTGAAAATGGAAACGTTAACATTACATTTGAGAAATCCGTCTGGTGGTTTACACCAGCCTGATATACTAGGAGGCAACCCATTATCTATTACAGTAACCCTCGCAAAGCATCGTCGTGCGTCCTACCAAGATTTAAGAAAGTTATCCGCAAAACTAACAATCGTGCTTGGATGGACCATCTTACCTTGCCAAACTCAAAGATTCCGGTGATACTAAATGCTCCATAGAAGAGTTAGCACACGGGTTAACATGGGTACCGGCATAATATCGAGAATGTACCCTAGCATGTCGTTAATCCCCCGACTCGATATATGCAAATTTGCCAGCCTCCAACTGTCTTTTGCGGTATTGCAATCCAGAAGCACATGAGACAAATCTTCTTCATTACCGCAGACATCACATTCAGGAATAAGCGTAATGCCCTTTGTCTGTAGATGAGCTTTACAACGTAAAAATCCCCGAAAACACCGCCAAGTGAAGTCTTTAACCTTCGGAGGGATGGGTAAACTCCATAATCGATTTGCCCTCCAGAAAATTATTCTCGTCTGTGTGCAATTTACAAGCAAGTTGGTAATCGAGTATCGTCTGTCCTTGTTGTGATGCCAAATTAGCTGGTCCGGGGGCTTTGTAATCGCAATGGGGATTGTTTAGATTCGCTCCACATCCGACGACGTAAGGAGCCCTTCAATCAGCTGCTCGTCCCACCCTGATTCTGACTCCGTGAGCAGTTCTCTCACTTTCATGTCCTCCAATTGTGGAATTGGAGGGGAAGTGATAAAAAAAATTATCTGCATCATTAATCCACGGGTCCTTGAAAACCCGAATAGAAGATCCATCGCCTAGTCTCCACCAAACACCGTGGACCAAAATGTCTTTTGCAGCAAAAATACTGCGCCATATGAAACTTGCATTAGCTCTATCCGTCGCTTCCAGAAAATTGCCTATGGGGAAATACCTTGCTTTGAAAATTTTGCTAGGGAGAGAGTCCGGAAAGGCAAACAATCTCCAGGCTTGTTTGCATAGCATGGCAAGATTGAAGCAATGCAGATCCCGAAAACCCATACCCCCATACTTCTTGGGCATACAGAGACGGTCCCAACTCGCCCAATGTATAGTCTTTCTGTTATTTGTGCTCGAGCCCCACCAAAAGGCATTCATCAATTTTTGTAATTCATAACATGTGCCTCGGGGAAGAAGAAAGACCTCATGCAGTATGCAGGTAACGCTTGGGCTACAATCTTAATGACAACTTCCTTACCTGGTCTGGATAATAGCTTGTTTTTCCAGCTCATGATCTGCTTACTAAGTTGATCCTTGACAAAAGCAAAAACCTGTTTTTTCTGCCTCCCGATAAGCGATGGAAGACCCAAATAACGTCTGTGGTCAAGATGCATACTTACGCCTAATATAGATTCAACCGCAAGCCTCTCAGATGTTTTAGTGTTAGAGCTGAACATGATACCTGATTTTTGATAATTAATCGCCTGCCCTGACGCTGCTTCATAGATCTCAAGAATTCTTTTGATATTTTGTCCCTCCCGTTCGTTAGCTCAGAAGAAGAGAAAGCTATCATCAGCGAAGAAAAGATGACATACATTGGGACTGCCTGAACAAATGGTAGCTTCGTGTATATCACCTCGCACCTTGTTTCTCCGTCGTAGAGCTGACCCTGACAGCCCTACAGCACATAAGATGAAAAGATATGGAGACAACGAATCTCCTTGCCTCAGACCTCGTTTAGGAATAATGGGGCCAACTTCAATTCCATTGAAAGTCACTGAGTACCGGACAGTAGTAACGCACACCATAACAAGTTTTACCTACTGTTTGTCGAAACCCAGTTTTAGCATAATAAAACGTAGATAATCCCAATCTACTCGATCCTATGCTTTACTAATATCAATTTTAAGAGCTACTTCGCTAATCTTTCCTTTGCCTTTGTTCTTTAGATAATGTATGATTTCAAAAGCCACCATAATGTTATCGGTGATAAGCCGTCCTGGGACAAAAGCGGACAGTTGCACAAAGCGATTGGTCTAATATCTTTCATGCAGCTCGGATTATCTTTTTTAGGGATCAGCACAATCAATGCATCATTTAGAGTAGCGGGGAACTCCTTTTTTTCCATCCAATTGCGACAACTGTTAACTACATCTGTCCCCAAAATATAACAGCACTTGTGAAAAAATGTCGAGTTCAACCTGTCCGGCCCAGGTGCTTTATCCAGATGCATGTCAAAGATCGCTTTCTTAAATTCCTCTATCTGGACTGGTGCCATAAGAAAATCATTGTCTACTTGATTCACCACGGATTTAATCGACTCAAAATGATGAAAACCCGTTCCTCTTGAGGCTGAAAAAAGTTGAGTAAAATAATTTAGAATAACATTGCTAAGCCCTTCACTATCCGAAACTGTCTGGCCGTGATCATCGGTGAGCTCAAGGAGGTGGTTTAATCTCTTCCTTTTTGAGGCCTGCACATGAAAGTATTTTGAATTAGCTTCCCCATATCGCATCCAAAAGACTTTTGAACGTTGTTTCCCCTCTTGGGCTAGCAATTGATTGAGGGCAGTGCGCTGAAACTCCAGTAAAGTATACTGATGTCGCTACCGTGCCACATTCATGTTTCTCTTTAACGTGTTAATCCTCTCCGAAAAATTACTCCCCAACTGCTTTTGCCATTTTAGAAGATTATCGCCGCATTTCCGAAGCTTGGGCAAAAGATGCATCTCACGGTTGTCACCCCAAAAATCTGACACAAAAGCTAAAAAGCCATCCTCCGTTAACCATCTGTTTTTAAATTTGAAACGTCGATACCGCTTAACAGGGAAATGGCGATCAGCTATCAGTTTAATAGGTGTGTGGTCTGATATAGAGTTCACCAAATTGTGGAAACTATGAAAAGGAAATATAGCTAACCATGCATCATTAACAAACGCACGGTCTAGTCTCTCTAGTGTGGGCGAAGATGAATTTCGGCCTCTCTGCCAAGTATAACCAAACCCATGCAGGGGGATATCAATCATGTTACAATCTTAAATACACTGACGAAAACCCTCAATTAGAGAACTAGGGTACTCCCCTCCTCCTAATTTGTCGTTTGGAGACAAAAGATTATTAAAATCACAAAAGCAAAGCCAGGGCATGCTATGTAATCCGGAAAGTGCCCGAAGAAGCTCCCAGCTAGCTTGTTTTCTATTCGCCTTAGGAAAGCCATAAAAACTTGTAAGTCACCATTTGGAAATGTTTGGGTCATCAATACAAAGATCAATGTGGTTATTAGAGGAACCTATAACAGTAATAGAAACATCCTGCGTCCAGAACATAGCTAAACTACCACTTCGTCCTACCCTATCAACGCAGAAACAATAATCATACTTTAACAGAATCTTTATTTTATCAATCTTAGAAGAGTTCGCAATAGTTTCACTCAAAAATAAAATACGAGGCTTATTACACCTAACTGGGTCCTTCAAAGCTCGAATTGTCCTGTGGTTGCCTAGGCTACGACAGTTCCAGGCTATGTAACTCATGGCTCTCGGCGGGTCTGCTGATCCAGACCGACTGTTGGTAAATGATGTGTAAGTGAAGACAAGTTCAGATCGCTCGTATTCATCATCTCTACAGAGCTCTCTGCATGGTGTCCTTTCCGGGGACGCTTCTTCGTTTCCTCTATATCCATAACAGAAGTTTCCTTCTCATGCTGTCCGATAATGTTAGACGGCCTTTTGCTAGTTGTACTGCCACCAAACTCATGATCATTATGGCCCATCTGTATTCCATACTCAATTGCGAGTTTGAAAAATGACTTTTTGGAAATAAAGGAGAAATTATTGCCGATCTTGCAGGGATTGTGATCAGCAGATTGTGTGGCCTTTAGCGTCGTATCTGGTGCCGAAAAATCAGCCCCAAAACTCTGTCCCGAATCTCGTTTCCATTGCACCGTTCTCCTGGCATTCCGGGCCCTTACCTCTGCCTGAATTTCCTTCGACCACTCACAGGCAATCTCCTCCTCCTGCTTGTCCAGTAGCTTATGACAATTCGTTTCACCATGGCCTATGATACCGCAAATATAACAGATAAGTGGTAGTCTTTCATAGCTAAACGTAACCTTTATAGCATCCCCACCCTGCTTACGAAGATTTTTCCGTCGCATAAGAGGTTCTTTCACATTGATCCGAATCCTAACCCTCATATAATTAATGCATGAGTTGCGTCGTTGGGAGGAATCATATTCAAGAAAAGTACCAATAACGTTTCCGACCATTCTTGCTATCGTCTCCGATGCGAACCCCAAAGGTAATCCATGAAACTGAACCCAAACATCAGTATGAGTAAACACTATGTCAGCTGGGTTCTCCCCTTTCTTCCATTGGTAAACAAGCAATATACATTTGTTGAAAGACCACGAACCTCCCTCTAACATCTTCTTCACGTCCACATGATGATAAAATTGAATGAGATAAAGATTGTGATCTTTGAGTGGTTTGATAAACGCTCCTTTCAATGGACGCCAGAGGCTCGACAGTGTCCTTTCCAAAGCCTCTACATTGACTGAACGTTCTCTAACCAATTTGCCCAACAAGCACAGGTCATAGTTAATCTCATCGCCTTGAATCTCCTCTGTTGGAATAACAAACTCAGTGTTTTCCTTATCTTGTATAGAAAAATGCTGTAAATCCTGATCCATCCTACAGAAACACCAAAGACAGAGCAATCAAAATACAAGTTTCATTCAAAAAAACAAACATGCATGACCTCAGCAGACCAAAACTTGCACTCTTAAGAGAGAAGAGAGAGGCAAGACCAGATCTCTTAGAAGAAGTATTTATCAGTAGCCAAAATTTACAAAATTAAAAAATATGACTGATATTAGGCTGTTAGAATAATAAGTTTCCATGAATCAATTTTCCTTCAAAGAAATTATTAGGCTCTGTCCCTTTTCAATTGGATTATGTACACCTAAATCATTCCTTATTTTAATGGATGATGGCAACCGGTGAATCGACCCGAAAGTTAAATTATTAAGATAATAAATTTTAGATTTAAAAGATTTAACTAATATCATATTATTGTAAAATTAATTAAATATTAAATAAAATTAATAAATTTTAAATATGATTAAAAAAGATTATTCTTATTCAACGAAAACTTAAAATTTAATTAAAAAAGAGATTGTAAAATAAAAACTAATTAGTTTATTTTAGTTTATAAGAATACATTAATTTATAAAAGTTGACTGATTAATTAATAAATATATCAATTTTTAACAACAAAAATTATTAAAGTAAATCAATTATGAGATGTTACGCTAAATCAGTTAAACTTGATGAATTTTTTAATCATTAATCGTAATATCCATATACTTATTATATCATTACTCATATTTAATTGAAAATCTCATCAACTTTATCTTTCTATTTAAATTTTTTTGTCTCTACTCAAAATTTCTCTCATTCAGTTAGAATGCAACAAAAGGAGTTTATTAAAAATCAGTCTATTCTAGAGAAATATTTTCACAAAATCAGTCCATTTTAAACTCTCCTTATTTCAGAATTAGGGTCTACTTTATTTTTTACGTTCAGAAGAAAATACTTAAAATAATATCTAATAATATTTAATTTTATAATAATACTATTTGAAATACATATCATTTCATCAAAATTAAATAAAATCTTTGTTTAATTAATACTTTTTAATTAAAAAATTTGTATTGCATATTTAATATTACATGCCTAAATGATAATTCATATTCCTTTGGAACTTTTTGTGTATTGGGCCTAAGAAGAGGACACAGATATTGGGCCACAAAAGCCCTTGCATCTAAACGTTTTTTGGTATGCTTACGTGTCACTCCTGTGATCATCTAAAAATGGCCACTCTCCTGTCAGCGTATCGTTTCCCAGCTTCTCTCTCCCACTTCACACCTTCAATTAGGGCTATCGGTCTCTCCTCTCCGCCCGGTTTCCGAGTCTCCACTCGGGCACTGACCCGGATCATAAAACCTAAAGATTCAATGAGTCAGACAAGCTTCGAGTCGGAAACAGCAATGGAGGTCACAGATCCAGCAAACGACGTCGTGAAGGTTAATAGTTCCGATGAAGTGGTGGTGCAGTACGTAGTGTTGCGACGAGACCTAATAGATACGTGGCCAATGGGTAGCGTGGTGACGCAGGGGTGTCACGCGTCCGTAGCCGCAATCTGGGCCTACAAGGACGATCCTCACACCCTCCATTACTGTAGCCCTCAAAACATCGATTCAATGCACAAGGTAAGCGAGAATATTGGGCGTCTGACTTCTCTTCTCCTCTCTTTTCTTTTTGGTTTCTGAGATTTTAGGGTTATCAATGATTTGAGCTGGAGGAACTTTCCAGGTGACTCTAGAGGTGAAAGGCGAAGCACAGATGGTGAACTTGTCAGAGAAGCTGACAGCTTCAGGAATAGCTCATAAACTGTGGGTTGAACAGCCCGAGAACATACCGACTTGCCTCGCCACCAAGCCTTATCCAAAGTCCACTATCTCCTTGTTTTTCAAAAGATTGAAACTTTGCAAGTGAAATGAAGTGACCCACTCCTCATCTTCCATGTTTCAGTGTCGGATGAAGTATATGTATGATGGGGTTTGTTGTTTTTCTATGAAGCAGAGGAGGAGCAATGCGATTGGACTATTAACAATTTTCATCAAAGTTTTTGGTTGATTGTTTGTTGGTACCATTTCCTGATTTGAGTTCGCCTGCCACTGGCACCAGATACTGTTATGTTCTTTAAGAATTGAGGAGGCAATTGTGTTTTGAAGGTATGACAGTACCTGAAACTTGATGAATTACAGCTAAACAGACAATTCCTACGTCTATAATACTTTGTGAGTATTCAAAAATAAAAATGTGAAAAGTGTTCCAACAGAACTGTCTGACAATGAAACAGTCAAGTACAAAGAATTCCAAATATTATCTCTAATAGTAACATATAACATAGTCACCTACAAGCTCCACTGCTATGGGAAAATATATGGGGAAAATCCTGTTTTTAACATTGAGAGGAAGAAGTCTGTAATTTTGTCACTGTTCATCAACCGTTACTAACTGTAGAAATTTGATCAAAAAGTACAATAAGCCAAGCCTCTTTTCTTCTCCCTATGTAGTAGGTACCTCGAGAACAAAAATGCCACTATCAACCTTTGAGCTCGGATGCTAAGTACCTTCAGCGGAAAAAAAAAAAGAATGGAGGCTATGTGGAAAAGCCTGCAACTTCTAAATACTAAAATAGTAGTTGGATTGAATATTCAAATAATGAAATGACAAAAGTAATTGGAACCATTGAGTACCGGTAAAATTGGAGAGAACAATGCTGATACTTCTGCATCAAATACCTCCCTTCTGTTTTAGGGTAATCTTATCTCCGAGGCTGAGTGCAATTCCCTGGGTCTTGCTCCTTATCCTAATGTATCCACTGAGTTTCCCATCTGCCTGTTTCTCGATGCTTACATTTACCAAGGCATCCTCTCCAAACACACTCTTCGCATACAAGTTGGCTGCTAGAAATCCACACTCACCACCTAATGCAGACCTGACACAATCAACAAGAAAGGTATTGGATCAAATACCCAAGTGCTTCTCTAGCTAGAAAATTAAAAGTGACTAGCAACTAATGTGTCACAGGAAACTGATAGAAACTTACGGCGCAGTGAGGCACTTCATATTGGTCGAATTGATAATGTGGTCAAGGAAGTCTTTCTCATCCTGGATCATCGTGTTGACAGCAACCTGAAACACAGCTATACAAATCAGTCAATCGTGCATCATGAGTCTTGTGCTAATATCTACCAATTCCAACAGTATTATACCTCTGTTATAAAAATTCTAAACCTGCTCAAGTTTTCCAATTTGACAAAATGGCACATATTGCAAAAGATATAACAGTATGTTGACTTGAAATGTAACTGAAACTATCTATTAATGAAAATAATCACACAGAAAAGAACAGAAATTCTTAAAATCCAAAGGACAAGGTACCTTGTTTTCCCATTCAAACTCTGCCCACATTGTCCTGAAGGCTGCATCTGTACAAACTGCTGGAGAAATGTAGTCCATAATATCAATATGTATATCATTGAGGACTATGACAGTTCGCTCAAGTACATTCGATGTCTCATATACAATGTTTCCAAATATAACACCAGTCTCAGTTGAGGACACCTTGATGTTGGCCTTTATTTGCTTGCTTGATTCTGGAGCTAGAGTATAATTTTGAGGCCGTTCCACAAGTTTAAGGTCACCCATGGTAGCCAACTCCAAACATAAGTTCTGAAGAGTTTCCTTTGTCCTGTTGA
Source organism: Erythroxylum havanense (assembly GCA_024752395.1). Taxonomy (NCBI): domain Eukaryota; kingdom Viridiplantae; phylum Streptophyta; class Magnoliopsida; order Malpighiales; family Erythroxylaceae; genus Erythroxylum; species Erythroxylum havanense. Next base: position 32,428,707 of record JANTNU010000003.1, read on the forward strand.
TAACTGTAACATCAAGTACAATGTCATAGTGATGAACAGTGACATATGCTTCGGCATAAACAGGGTCACTAAAGCCAGTGAGTTGAAGAATGCGATTTAGCTTATTTGCATCATCCCCATCCTTAATGAACTCTCCAGTAGCACGCTTCAGATCATCTTGAACTTCATCTTCCAACTCCAGCTGGCTCATACCCTGGAAATCAGATGATGTTTGACATCTTAAAATGAAACCACCAAAATTATTGCATAGTACCAAAAAGGAATCCAATTATCCAAAGAAACCATCTGAAATATGGGCAGCAGATTCAAAAATTATCGCAAAACATATAATAACAGCCTAACTTCAGATGCACACTACCATAAGATTGACTTGACAGGTGCATGATACCAGAACAGCCTGAGCTACCAGCAATCCAAATATCAATGCCAACTTAGCAAACCAGCCTTACCTTCCTGCTCTTCAAATGGTAGAAGTCAATGAGATCATCTGGCTGTGCATGAGAAACTTGGGCCTTTGCCTTTTGCTCCTCAGTTTCCCTCAACTGTTTCTCTGAGAGCATCTTTACGAAACTCTGGCGGCAAGATTGCAACCATATTTTCCTAATATCATCACCGGTATTGCACAGCAATCTTATGCACAGGACAATTCTATCATAAGAATCACTATCAATTGGGTGTTGCAGAACTGGAGATTGTCCAAGTTGTAGCATAGAAACCATAATCAACAAAGCCTGTGTGGATGCTTTATTCACTTCAACCTTAGAAGTCTGTACCTCTTCCAATCTCAGAACAAGCTTTGTCAGCGTGCAGGCAATGACAGCTCCAAGGAAAAAATCACCAGTGAGCAGAAGGGATCTCAGATTTCCAGCAGCCAGTGATCCCTGAACAAGAGTAGGCGGTGAGAAAGCAGTTTCAGAGGCAGCACTCTGCGTTGCATAAGTCCCATCTGCAAGGATAGCGGGTCTTCTTGAAGAGACTTGATTGGAAGAAACTGGCTGAGGCTTCTTAGAAGTGTCAGTCACTTCAGGTTCTTCTGAAACTGAGAAAAATGGCAACTCTCCAAGGCACTGCGTAATGGTTGCTATGCCATTCTCGACTTCAGAAAGGGACAAGCAGTACTCTCCAATGATCCACAGAGCACAAGCACAAACCCTTGCAGCTCGTATCTGGTAGAAAGTATCCAATAGCCTTGTTATTATTGAGACTCTAAGTTTAGGATTGGTTTCAATTATCTCTCGAACAAAAATAACTACATCTATAGCAGAAGCAACATTACTGTCTCCAAGGAAATCCATCAACAGATGAACAACTGTGCTAGCCACCTCTGGGAACTTAATAGCACAAGAATGGATGGCTTGAATAAGCATTTGTCTGTACTCACCATTCTTCTCAAGCTCTCCAGACTGAGTTTTAACAACTTCCTTTTTCAACATAAGAACAACCTCATTGATGTTCCGTGGGGTGATCAAGTCAAGAACAATATCAAGCGTCTTCCTCCGAATGTCAAGATTTGGGCTTGAAAGTGCCCTAAGAACATCCATGACCATATCAACCATAATATCTCTATGGGATGACTTAAGCTCAATTAGCCTGTCAAGAACAATAAGCTTCACATTGTTATCACTCTGAGAAAGAAGAAGCTGACCATAGGTATTGGCAGCAGCTCTTATAGCAGTAGGTGCAGAAGATAACGAAACAAGTGTGCCAGCACATTCATAAATTACTGCACTTGAAGGGGCATTCAACAGAGATATAATGATCTTAATGTACTTCCCCTTCTCCCCACGATTAGTCCTACAGACTTTTCGAATCAGCTCCAACACAACCATCTGAAGCAATTCTCCCCAATCAGAGATCCTATCAACATGTGTTAAGAGGTAATTGATGGCTCGATCTTGTGCACAATTAAACAGCATGAGGAAAGCATTTCTTTTTGCTGATTGATCTTGCTCAGTTGAAAGAAGCTTCTCAATCATTTCAGGTGCATCAACCAAAAGCTGCTCACCCTGGGGAAGCTTATAGATGGACATCACAGCCAAAATAGCATTCCTCCTGATATAAGGATGACGATGCTCCAAATTTTGTAAAACTGAAGGAATCAGAGGCTCAATTATTTCTGTCTCATTCAAGCGGCAAAGAAATCTCAGTGTTACCCCACGTATGTATTCATTTGGGTGTTGAAGGTTGTTCCTCAAATTTTGACATATCAAGATCATTTCCGGCAACACCTTACCCTTGGCATCAGTTTTTTCAATGATCTCCAAATAAAGAAGCAAGAGTTTTTGGATTGTGTGATCCTCAGAAGGCAAAACATATCTAACAATCATAATGAAAATCTGGGGCAAAGTTTCACCATTCAGCAAAAGACTGATTGCTTTCTTCATTGCATCGATCTTTGCTGGCACATCATTGCCTTCAAGTGCTTCCTTAATCTCATTTGCCATTGCTGGCGTTCCTTTATCAAAGTGAATAAGCAGTGTACACGACTTCTCCATCTCCTGTTTATGTTCTGGTAATGCAATGAACGGAGGTTAAAAGAAACAGACAACTGTCCCAACTCATTTACAGAACCCCATCAGAGAACATGATAAAAGAGGTACCAGGAAGATGAAGAACATAAAAATACGAGGAATGCATGTAAAATAAGAAGAAAGCAAATGTATTTAAAAGGTAAACAAGGAAATCATAACTTCACAGACAGATTGTCCTCCAAACCATGGCAAAAGAATGCAAGAAGAGCAAGAGTTAAATACAATTCAACCACTTAGGTAAACAGAAGAAACACTGAAAACTTGGCGGTTTGTATCCCAACACCATCCGTAACTGTAGCTCCCATAAACCTAGACAAACAATCCTATCACGTAAGCTCGAAACATAATTAGCCACATCTAGCGTTGTAAAGATCTTGCGCTGAGCGTACATGATTCACATCACTCTCAATACTACTAGTTGAAAAGAAACAAGAGACCAATTAGCAGTAAAGTTCACAGAGAAATTAAGCAATCAAACCAGATCTGAGGCTAAAAGTCAGAGTCATTGTCTCAAAACTTCAATTTTCCTCAAAAGGCATGGCAATGTCTGCTAATAGAAACACCACACTTGAGAACACGAATCTAAACGCAACGGAATCGAAAACAGTAAACCGTCTGTTTGGCCGCCGAGATAACCTTACTAAAAGATCGGAGCAAATTAGGCAAAAGGGTCAGCGAGAAAACGAACCTTACAGCGATCAGATCGGAGGAGAAGAGAATGAGTTGTGCGGAATTGGATTAAGAAACCCGAGACGATTTGCAAAGTTCAAAAGAAAAAAGGGATTACACAAAAACGAGATCAGTGGCTAAATGAATTTGTTCTTTATCTTGGATGTTGGATCCAAAGATCTAAGCTAAGCGAAGCAAATAGGAACTCAGGACGAATATTCAGTTTAATTTTGGGCTTTCGAGTTTTCTCTTTCTTTTACTCGAAAATAACGAATCAGATCAAATGTTTAAATGGGCTTTTCTTCAGGGTTAATTAAAAAAATACACAAACTTTTCGTAATATTTTAATTATAGTCCGACTTTAAAATTTGCCTGAATTTTCACACAACTTTGTAAGTTGTAATTAATTATTGTTAACTAAAATAATAAAATTAAACAACAACAATATTAAATTAATAATTACAAAAGTTTAAGTGGCTGTTTGGTCGAATTTTTGGAGGGTGAATAAGTACTTTTTTCATCAAAAATTTTTTTTTAAAAAAACAATATAGTGTTTAGCTGTAAAATAAAAAAAATAATTTTTTAATAGATATATCTTTTTTTGGCAACTAAAATACAGCTTGGAACTTATCAAAAAAATAATTTTTAGGTACATTTTCAGATCAATTAATTAGACTCTTTTTTAATTCCTTTTATCCTTAAATTTTATACATAATTTCTACAATATCTATAAACAAATCTTCATATTTATTTTGAAATTTATATAATATTATTTTACTTTTTATATGTTTTAATATTTATTTTTTATATTAATTTTACTTATGTTATAATCTATATAAAATATTTGATTAAATATATTTTCTTTTATGTTTCATATGGTTTAAAATTATATAATAATTAATATATTATGATTTGCATATTGTTTAATATATTTTAAATAATATTTATATGCATAAATAATTTTTATTACAAAATAAAATATAATTAAAATTA
>JANTNU010000003.1:32458644-32473136 GCA_024752395.1 Erythroxylum havanense
ATAATTAATTATTTAATTTGATTTCACCACATATTTGATTATTGAAATTAAATCTTTATTTATAAAATTATTTAACTCATAATTATACCTATTATCTATTCTCTATATATAAATAATTAAAAACATAGCAATCCCTCCATTCCTCTCTCCCATTTCTCTAGATTATGATAGGAATGGAGGATTGCTCAAAACTAAGTAATGAAACTCTTAGATTTTCAATGATAAATTCATACTAAACATCAATTTTTATTTTATACCCGTACTCTTTTTTCTCATACCCTCCAAATAAGTATATCTTAAATCAATCATCAGATCTGTTACTATCGAAATAGCTTCTGATACTGTTTAAAGAGTTAACACAATTGAAGATAACTGATTGGTTATCCACCAAATGAGGCATATTCGAGAACTGAAAAGCTGATTCGATAATGTTCAATGAGGAAAGCAAGCTAGCGATTATTCATGTCAAATAGGTCAAGATCCGGCTTTTACAACCTCATAATCAACTTTCCTTTATTTCTGTCTGTCACTTGAGTATCCAACTTGCTTTATTCCATTCTCTTCTTTTATGAATCAGACTGTTGAATGCTCGAGAACAAGGTGTTGTGATCATGGAGCGGAGCCAGGCTGCACCCACTTAGTCATGAAAAGAATAATTCATAATTTTAATAAGAATTTGGTAAAAAAATTACTCTTAGTGGCCCCACTAACCCTTAGTTTGTAGGTCCACTCCTGTTGTGATGGCCACTTAGATCTTGAATTGGTCATCCTTGGCATGAATGCGTTGCAGGTGCTAAACATGCCATAGGGTTTCTCAATTTGTTTATTGATTGATAAAGCGAGTACAATTTTTTATCTTGCCACTAGGAAGATAAAGTAGTTCAAAGTTAAAATGATAAATTAATTAAAATTTGAATTAAGTTGAAACTTAAAAATAATTATTTAGATGAAATTTAAATTCAAATTTAATTATCCGTTCTAATCTAAAACAATTTATTTTTTTAAATTAAATTAAAATATTTTCAAATTTGATTTAGATTATTGGGTAAAACTTATAAGTCAAATAAAAAATTAATGTTTTAAAAATTGAACCAAAAATTAAACTAATATTAAACCGTCATAAAATCGGTTAATTAAAATTTTTAAAAATTAATCGAAGCAATTTAAAAAGTTTATTATTAAATAAAAATTAATCAATTTATGTTAATTTTAAAAAATATGCATAAATTGACCGAACAATTTTAAATATCAAAGATTATTAAACTAAATCAAACTAAAACGTTAAAATTTTATAAAAAAGTTAGCTGATTCAAAGTTTTAATTATTTAATCAGTCGAATAGGTTCAATTTTTAAAAAAATGTAAAAAAATAATTAAATTTAATTATTGTTATTTCTAATATTTTTTATTGTTCTGTTTCTTAATTAATATTATTTAAAAAGAAACCAAAAAATTATTCCATGTAAGCTACATTTACATTATATCACGAGGGATCATCATTTGTTTGCATTAGCTAGAAGAATTCCTGAGAAAGTTCCCAAGTACCTTTGAGTAAAAGGAAGCTCTTGGAATCTGTAGCTTCGTTACGTAAAATTCTGATGTGGTGTTGAGGAGATAAAACATATTCCGAACTTTGCACGAAGCCATAAATGAGCAAATATCAAATAGGTTGGTGTGAATGTTTCAACATTCTTATCCCTTAATTAGAGGTCTTAAGTTTGAGTCCTGAAAATAAAAAAAATATGTTTAGCCAATATTTTACCTCTCATGGGCTGACCCGGTGTGAGTAGGGATTAATCTAAAAGTAGCTAGTTTAAAAGTACCTTCTTATAAATTGAGACTCTCTTAAAATACCTGGTAGATTTAAAAAAAAAATAAATGAGCAAAGGCTCCTTTGTTCCTTCTTCCCCAGTAAAAGAATAGCATCTACATTTCATTTTGTAGAGACATATGGCAATACTTGGATCAGTGCGGGAGATCGATGATGGCGATGAACATAAACAACAAAAGGTCTCGTGAAGTACGTCATCCGACTTGATCAAATCAAGAAATCCGTCGATTTCTTGGCTTTATACGCACTAACGCAGTCATATTCCAAACATGAATCAAGTACAAAGCAATAATAGTTCAAAAAGTAAAACAAGAAATTATGTAGTTTCATTTATTTAAAAATATCTGTGATGTTAATTTTTAAAAGTTCTGTTAAGCATAATGATAATAATTTTTAGGGTTAATTATAAAAAATTTAAAATTTACTCAATTTTATAATTATAGTCCGAACTTAAAATAACAATAATTAAATATTCAATTTTTCAATTTTTTTAATTCTAACTCGACGTTAATCTTTTCGTTAACGTTATTGATGTGGTTTCCTACATAAGACAAATCTTAAACACTTATATGTGTCAAACTTAATTAAATTTAACTAAACAACGTCTTTTTAAGATTAAAATTTTCATTGACACTTTATTATGTACAGTTTTTAACAATTTGAATGAAATCTTAATAGGCTCTCTTTCATTTTGATTTGGAATCTTCAATATTAACGATTTAGGTAACTGGTTTAATTTAGCGATATCAATATCAAAATGATGTAGTTTAATTAAACTTAATTAATTCTAATAGACATAAGTCTTTAGAATTTTTATCACATGTGGTAGGTCACATCAATAACGTTAATAGAAATATTAACTTTATGTGAGAATTGAAAGAAATAGAGAAATTGAGTATTTAATTACTATTTTCTTAAGCCTAGGATGTAATGACAAAAATGAATAAAATTTGAAGTTTTTTATAATTAACGTTAGATTATATGATTATTCTAATTATACGATGATATAAAACTTTGATTCAATTCTTAGTTATTTTTTATTTTAAATAAATGCTGTCGTAGCACTTAACTATAATAATATTTGATGGATATTTTAAAAAGTCGATTGCTAGAATTTAAAAGAATAAGATATATTTCAACTAATTTAAATGTTAAAGAGTAATTTTGAAATGAAAGAAACAAAACAATAGGCGAAGTCTTTATCTTCTACCCATCCCAAAAACCAAAAGTTGATGCCAACACATGGCCCTTAATTATGAGATACATCGAAACTGTAGTTATTGGGTTGCACATAACAAGAACCCCTTCAATGAAGTCCCATTCACAACTTAATACACAACATGTGTTAGATGTGGAAATTAACTGAACATTGTATGGAAGATAGGATTAATCCAGTGGTTGGAATTTGTTGACTTGTCTACATAAAATTGAGGTTGAACAAACAGGTTGGTGTGAGTGGTTCAGAACTTTTATTTTTTAACTAGAGGTCTCGAAAATGGAAAAATCTGTTTGGCCAGCACTTTATCCCTTACGAGCTGACCCGATGTAAGCGAAGATTAATGTGAGAGTTGATGGCTTAAAGACGCCTTCTCATAATTAAGACCGACCTAAAACATCTCGTGAGCTAACTATAAAAAAAAAAAAACTGAGGTTGGTTTTGTTAAAATGGTCACATCACACGAAACTCCTTTCCATTCCATCTCCACTTGATGAGATACCAACCAGTTAGAAGCAGCCATAGATGTTGGTTCTGGTAAAGTCCCGTTTAGAGCCCTCTTTTGTTGTTGTTGTTGTTGGAGGGTTTTGGTACTGTTCTTTGACGTCACGGACAAAGCGACCTTCCTTCCTTTCTTCCTGCCAATATATGTGCCTTAGTGGCTTAAGCCAACCTGTACATAATCGCTCCATTAGACTGATGATGATGCTCTGTGCTTCTTTTGGATAATCTTTCCACATTTATGTGATTAGTATATTCATTTTGATGATGTTTATCTTTATACAAGCTAGCAGACAAGAAGATGAGAACAAATAATTGCATCACACAGTGTTAGTGGCGGCAACTTTGGTTCTTTCCTTTGTGTCACAATTGGCTATTAAGCTTTTCTTGTATGGCATTATGATGCTGCTTTTGTCTTCCCCACTTTTAATGGTTTCTTAAAGAAGGCAACTTCGCCCCTTGTGGAAGCTCAAACAAGAGAAAGAAAAAAAAAAAAACACACTTCTTCAATTCTTTGATGAGAAGGCCCACTACGACGAGCTCCTACTCCTTAATTTATTGAGTTTGGTCCCTTATAAAAATTTTACTTTCGGTCAACTTCAAAATTATTCATAATTTTAGTTTAATTTTTGTCTTAATAAAAGATATATTTTAATCAATTTAATAGTAAAAATTTTAAATCGTCTAATTTTTTGTTCGATTTAATTTAATAAATCTCTTTATTAAAATTGATCGATTTATTAATTAATCAGTCAATTGTTACAAATTAATAAGTTCTTATAAATTAATTTCAATTTAACAATTTCTTTTTTAATTAAATTTTAAATTTTTAGATAAGTATTATATTTCAAATTCTTTAATTTTATTTAATTTTTAGCTACGATACATCCTTTTAAATATCTTATCTTATTAATTTAATTTCGAATTAAAATTTTAAAACATTAGCCTGAAGTACTATAATAAAATCATATCTTAATGCACATATAATCATAAAGTTTGAGAAAATAAAAGGAGTACCTCTAAATAACCATGTTTTTGTTAATTCTATTTATCTCGAATTCAAATAGTTACTCTCTAGACCTACTCAGATGATCGACACCTTCTATTCTGCTCTAACCTTGCTTCATTTCATTTTAGTCATATATTTATGTGAAACTTACGCAAATATATGACTTAAATGAAATAGAGAATGGTTGGAATAAAATAGAAGATATAGAAGATCACATCTCTTTCTAGACTCGCTTACTTGTAATTAGTGCCCAATCATAAGGTTTTTATTCTTATTTTAGGTGAAATGTGCTCATATATTCCAAGTTTCGGTATCAAAATTATATAAATAACCCTTTTTTCTAATTTTTAAAATCGCTAAATACGTTAGATTCCTTGCACACATGGTTGCCAAAAATTCGGAATTAACCATTTTAAGAAGAAAAATATACTTCGAATTCTATCCACGATGCAGTGGTGCTAGAGGACAGAATTCAGAATCTGAGGACGATAAAACCCAACCGCCCCAACCATGTCGTGGTTGTGTTTCGGGGTTTGCGTGTCTTGTAAGAGAAACCAAATGCAGAGCTTAAAAAACAGAAAACGACGCTGGACCCAGGCCAGACCGCAAAATCGCCGAGAGCGAACGTTATCACATCATGCCGAATCAGCATCAACCTCAAATAGGACAACGCCTGCCCTGTAATAAAGACAATGAAACAACTTAAAAAAAAAAAAGAAATACCACTAAAAATTGAATTAAAATTTTAAATAAACCAAGAAAAGTAACTCCTAATTTAGATGGAATATTATTTTTTAAAATAAAAAGAGATTTATTTTGAGATATTTATAATTTGAAAAGAAACAAGACTTACCATCTAACAGTTCTGCACAAATACGGGTCTTAGGTAGTGGTTATGCTAAACCTTGAGCTGCGGTAAGTGGATAGGCTTATCCTTATGCTATAGTTAAGTCGTTACTATACTTTCGGAAGGAACCAACTTTAAGAATCTAGTTGTCCACACGATATGTAAGAAGAGGGACTTGTTACCATCGGTGCTTATGATTGCTGTATGTAAAGATGGAACAAAACAAATATTTGAAGATAAAATAGGATAAAAATTGAAGATAGTAAAATATTTGATTGTGATGGACAAAATAGATAAAACTGTTTCCGTCTCGATGACAAGAATATGTTTGGTTGCAATTGATAGAACATAAAAAACAATGTCAATGACTAAATTACTTCTATAATATAATATGACTGAAAATATATAATTCATTGATTAATTTAAAACAAATGATTTGTATTAGTAAAAAAGTTAAATAATAATAATAATAATAAGAAATTAATTTCGTATAATAATAATAATAACAACAATAATAATAATAATAAAAGAGTAGGAAGAAAATTAATAATAATAAAAAATTAATAATCCCAATAATAATATAAGTTAATTATGTATAATAATGATAATAAGAAAATTAATATTGTATAATAATAATAATAATAATAATAATAACAATAACAACAATAATAATAATAAGTACAAAATTTATAATAATAATAATAATAATAATAATAATAATAAGATAATTAATTTCGTATAATAAAATCAATAATAATAATAATAATAATAATAATAAGTATTATAATAATAATAATAATAACAAAATTGCTTATGTAGGAGAAGGGGTACTTCTCGAAGTTGCTTATGTGTTTTGTTTTTGAGATGGAGATAAGAAATTTTGTCCTTCGGTTTTGAAATGAACAAAAATTTATGTTTTTGTTATCCGGGAGGACAAAAAAAATCAGTTTGGATAGCAACCAAATATGCAAAGGGACAGAATTTTTTTGTTTTGTAATCTGTCTCTACTAATGGAGACAGCAACCATACATTACGCAAAGGAATAAACTCTTTTAAATAATAGATATTAGATTGGGGGAGTGACACAAATCTAGGAAATTTGATAAATAATTTAAAGTAAAATTTCGTATTCGTCCGTAAAAATTTTCAAAATTTTCAAAATTTCAATTGATCAATTAATTAATCAATTTTAATTTTTAATTAAACGTCAAAATTTTTAATTATATTTAATCTTTAACTCAGTGCAATAACTCCTAAATATTTTAAACTTTAAACAAATTGATCTAATTTTAGTTTTGAAAACATTGTTAAGTGAGAAGGAAAATATAGTGATTTGGTATATCTCATCAACAAAGTTATTAATAGACCAATTCAACCATTAGAACCTTCAAATGTTTTAACTTTTCAGTTAAAATTTAATTTAATAACTTTAGTTAAAAATTGATTAGTTTATTAATTAATAGATTAATTTTTGTAAATTAATAAATTTTATAAAATAAAATAAATAAATTAATTTTATTTAATAATGTATTTTTAATTAAAATTTAAAATTTTCTATAAATAAAAAAACATTTTTAGTTGTATTTCAAATTTTTAAATTTTATCAATTACGTACTAATTCTTTTTATCTTATCATTTTATCTTTTAATCTGATTCTTAAAATATTAAAATCTGAAAACTTAAAAAAGGGTCAAACTCGAACCCGAAAGAAAAGGATTATCAAACTAAGCTTTTGGGAGATCTACGTAATCATAAAAATAACAAAATTAATCAAATAGAGTTTATTGACATTTTCAATTAGATAATTCAAAAGCTAAATCACATTCACACGTAAAAAGAGTTTAAATAGATTTATAATTTTTGTAAATTAATAAATTTTATAAACTAAAATAAATCAATTAATTTTTATTTAATAACATAAATTTAATTAAACTTTAAAATTTTAAATAGAATGAGAAATTTTTTAGTTATATTATTAGACTAGTTCATCCATTAGAAACTTAAAATGTCTAACTTTTTAATTAAGGTTTTAAGTTTTCAATTAAAATTTAATTTAATAACTTTAGTTAAAAATAATCAGTTTAGTAACTTTTCAAAATTAAAATAAATAAATAAATAAATAAATTTTTATTTAATAATATAAATTTAATTAAAATTTAAAATTTCAATAAATAAAAATTTTCAATAATATTTCAATTTTTTTAATTTTATTATCTTATCATTTTAACTTTTAATATGATTATTAAAATATTAATTTTATTAATCTCTACATGAAGTGGAATTAAAACTTAAAAAAAGGTCAAAACCGAAACCGAAAGAAAAGGATTATCAAACTAAACTTTTGGGAAATCTACGTAATCATAAAAATAACAAAATTAATTAAATAGAGTTTATTGACATTAGATAATTCAAAACCCAAATCACATTCACACATAAAAAGAGTTTAGGCGGCTTAGACTTAGACGTGTGGTAGTGCAGTTTCGGTCCACACACTAAAAAACAGAAAAGTAAAAACCTAATAAGGCAAGTGACGTAAAGGTAAGCAACAGCCGTCGATCTTTGACTCCCCCAAATAGAAGCAATCAACGGCTCTCTTCTCGCCGTAGTTCGGTTCTCAGTTGTGGGACCGGGACGGCACAATTTCTTTTTTCCTGAGTATTTATAAATTATGAAATTTTATAATATTAAATATTTTAATATAATTATTAAGCCTTTTTTCAAAATATAAAATAGTACAAAAGAAATATTAAATTTCCATTTAGTAATTTGTGATAATAGAATGAAAAGGAAAATAAGTATAAAAGAAGTCCTCGTCTCTCTAAAGCATCCCTTCCGTAAAGCAAACACGTTTTTGTTTCTCTTCCTCTCTCTTTCTCTGTACTGCAAAGAGAGAAGAAAAGGTAGAGCTCTGAAATATTCCTTGGCTCCTGTTATCAACTATATTGAATCTCTCACATACGTACCTGGAACTACAAGTTTTTTGTTTTTTTTTTTGTTTTTTCTTTGTTCCTGGAGTGAAGTGGAAGGTTTAGTTCTGGTCGTTCTTGTGCGGGGGTTATGAGTTATTCATGTTTTGATGAACTCGGTGATTGTTTCTTAATAGTGGGTTGATGTCTTTTCTTTTTTTGGTGGAAGGATTTTGTAGTTTTTATTTTTTTACTTGAGTTTTATTGTGAGAGGTGGAAATAGAAGGTGTGATGTGTTAAAAGCGTGTGAGATTTTGAATTCTTGATTAAAAGTAAATGGTTTCTGCGTGGACGAAGAGAAAGTCGCTCCTTTTCCTCCTTGCTTATAGGAATTCAGCTTTTTCAGATACCTGAAATCACGGTGACCAGAGGAGCCCTTTTTTCTTTTATTTGTAGGACTAATCAGAGTAGAGGAGATAGGGCGGTTTGGTTCCTATAAAAACGAAGAGACCCTACTCTTTTTATTTTGGAGGTGAAATATGGAGTTGTGGGCATTTAGATCCTCTTTTTACTCGTCTTTTGTTTCATTCCTTTTTCTTGTAATTACCTTTAGATGATCAAACTGGATATGACTGCCATTTTAAAACTTATGTGTTTCTCTCTTTTATCGACCCTTTTCTGATGATTTCTCAACTCTATCGTCGACCTTCTTTGACGTGCTTGATCTTCTACGGAGGAATTTGCTTGTATTAATAAGAGGGTTTCCTCTGTTTCCTCGAGTTTGCTTTGTTTTCTAGTGGTAACTCAATCTTCTGGTGATTTCTATAAGCTCTTAGATTGGCTTTTGTTGTATGTGATACTGTTTCGTAAATCGTGATTGCAGCTTTAATTTGGTAGCAGTGCGATAATATTTTGCAAAAATGCAAGTCAATTATAAAGCGAGAGGAGTTTTAAAACCGCTTTTCTAATGATAATCCTTAAGAATATATAGTGTTTCATCACGCAGTTTCTAAGGTTGAGCTAGATTGATAATTTAGATTGTAGTTGTTTTTCTGGGATTTTTTTCTTTCTTGATGATACATACTTTACGTATAAAACTAATAAAACCAGAATGTCAAAGCTGAATCTAGTGGTAGTTCTGTTGGATATGTGTAAGACATGCACACAACAAACGTTTAATGCTAAGGCTTCAGTATAGATATTGGAGCTATGGATTTCTAACTTGGTGTCTTTGCTGCTAGTTGCTTTACAAAGTCTTCCATTGATCGTTGAGCCATATGCTTGGCCAATTCTAAAAATGTCTTCGAAGGAACAGATATGGTTATTGATGAATTATGATTAAAATTACGGACATATTAATAGATATGTAATTCGAATTGGGCAAATTAGGGTGGGATGCAATTAACATTGGCTTCTCTTTATTTGGGGTTCTTTCTATCAATGGATTGAAATTTCTCTGATTATCTAATTGCTGTTTAAAGATGTACTGTCGATTGTCTAATTTTTCGAAACTGTACAGCTTGGTTGTTGTATATATATGTAACATTTCGCTTTTTCTTCAGTCAACTCATCCACGTTGCAGCTTTTTTTTGAGCAGCTAATTTAATGAAATATTTGTTTACATTTTTAGTCCAGCCTTCTTGAGGCCAATTCATGTATTTATAATTTGAAATAAGTATGTTTTCATTGCCATGTTTCTTTCACATGAAATTTCAGCCCATCTTGCTCATCTTGATTGAGCTAGACTATAGTTTTAGATTCCAGCAAGCAGTTTTTTCAATGAAATTGATTTCTCTGAATCTTGCTAGGCTTTTGTAGAAACTAGGTGATAGGGCTAGTTGGTGGATTTAATCTCTTCCTTTCTCATTTACTTTTCAGTAGTACTTGCTCTTGGCATCTTAGAAACTGCAGGAACTTACGAGTTGAAAGAGAACTTTGTGCCTAGTGACGTATTCCTTTGCCTTTTCTTGCAGATAAATATACAGACATAATTGTTCATGGATGACTATTCTAGTAAGAGAACCGGCCATGGGCTTGTCTCAAGAAAGGCCACTGGCCTTCTTCGGAGAGATGATGCTAATAACAGAGATCAAAATATTGAATTTTGCAACCGAATTGGGTGCAGTGGTAGACTGAATTCTGCCAAAGGTATTCAAATCACTTGTCCTGAAAAAGGCAGGTCTTCAAGGCCATCATTTAGGTCTTCCTTAAGTGGCAAGGAAACGATTGGAAGTTCCTCTAAGACTTGTTCTGCATTAAGCAAATCAAGAAAGTGCTTGCCAGAACCTCGGAAAAAACTGTCTCATCTAGAAACAGATTCATCTGAGACGAGCAGTGTTCAGGATGACCCTGAAGTTCCAGCACTTCAGGGAGGCCTTCACCATGCATCCAATGAAACTAGGTCTCATGGAGTTATGTCAATGGACATTGGAAGCTCTAGTTTGGCATCAAGTACCAGGTCTCATGGGAATTTTCATAAAAAATCAGTAGTAGGTAACCAAGATAATTTGGTTCGCTCGCCTGTTTCTTTAGCATCTAAAAACTCAATTCATGGGCAACATCCTAATTCAAGCAGGTATGGTATGAAAAATATTGGATGCAATTCTATAACTGGTGACGTCCCTCCGGGTTCCTCAACATCAGTTTCAAATTCCAGTAGAAAGAGAGACATGATCAAAAAGAGAATTTCTGATGGAGGAAGCAGTTCCTCTGCCAAAGGGAAGAAGATGAATGGGCTACCAGTCAATGGTCATAATACTAGTTTTACCCCTGGTGTCTCCATTTCTGAATCAAGGCCAGCTAGGAATGGGACTACCAATAGGGATAGTGGTGCACCATCCTTTAGGACTCGAAGATCACTTGGTGGTTGCACAAGGACAAGAATATCAAACCAAGGCAGTGGCATTGATTTGTCACCAAATGAGTCTCATGTCATGATGCCACAAATGTCCCAACTTGATTTATCCATTGACCTTACTGCTCCTGGTTCATCAAATCAATTCTCCATGGAAAATTTCTTAACTCAGCCAGGTAGTAGCATTGAGAGCTTCAGAGGCATTAGGCCATCTAGCCCTGCAGAATTTGGCAACAACCGATCTATGTGGAATAGAGAGGGCTTTCGGCGTTATAACATGGATGGAATTGCTGAGGTACGTCCTTGGTAGTTTTTCCCCTATGATATCATGGAGTTATATGTTTCTTTGACAACATATGCATGTCTATGTTTGGGTGTGTGTGTGCTTTTGCTTGTGCTTGTGCATATGCATATGTGTGTTTTGGGTGGGAAAGAGTGGACTTACTTGTAATCAACTTAATGTTGTGCAGGTATTATTAGCACTTGAGAGGATTGAACGAGATGAAGAGCTGACATATGAGGTAGTTAATTTTTGGTCAGTGATGAGTACAGGTGGCTTTAAACTTACGTATGAACACTTTTGTATCTTACAGCAATTGCTCGTTCTGGAGACCAATTTGTTCCTTAATGGACTGAGCTTTTACGATCAGCATAGAGACATGAGACTAGATATTGACAATATGTCCTATGAGGTTCGTGATACATTTTAAAATTTTTTCAAGAGTAACATATTTTCTATTGAAATAATTAATGTCAGCACAAATTGACTTATGCAGTTACCTTCTTGTCTAATCAGAAGTTCCTATGATGCTAACTGTAATGTCTTAAACTATGCTAATTTGACTGGATTCTGCTACTACTTTCGTAGGAGTTATTGGCCCTAGAAGAAAGGATGGGTACCGTGAGCACAGCACTTCCGGAAGAAGCATTATCAAAATGTCTCAAGACTAGCATATATGGTTCTTCACTTATGGAGGATACGACTACCAACCTTTGCAGCAACGAAGATGATGTTAAATGCAGCGTTTGCCAGGTCGTCTTCTTTTCTCACTTTTCCTTCTATTTCACAGCTTGTTGAATAATCCTAATTTATTGAAGAATCAAGATATTGAGCATCAAAGGCATTAACATCTGATATAGAAGCAATTTAGCCAAACCTAATTTTGTATTGGAATCATCTGCCTTGATTCTCCTGAACCTAGGTTGCAGCAAAATAGTTCTTCTACCAGTTTAAGCAAAAGAATACTTGTGAAACTGTTTTTGAGCAAGGATTTTAAGTTTGTTCCTTTTGATGAAGCTGCACCTTCAAACTTATAATCTGTGTTATTTGCCCAATTTTCTCTTTTCTCTTCCCCTTTAACCTTTTATTGCACCATTACAGGAAGAGTACGCCACAGGTGATGAAGTTGGGCGGTTGCAGTGCCAGCATATGTTTCACGTGGTCTGCATACATGAATGGCTTAGGCTGAAGAATTGGTGCCCTGTGTGCAAGGCATCATTGTCAACCTCATCATTACCATCGTCCTCCTGATTCTTCTAATAAACTAGATGCAGGAGTCGGGCTTTTTCATTTGTACAAATCTCGTCTTCTCATTTTCGATCTTGAAAAAAAATTTCTTTCATGTACATATCAATCATCTTTCACATTTTTATAGACTAATAAACACCGCCAGTGCGGCTTTTACAGTAGAACTTAAATGAGTAACTGAATTGAATTGGTCCCAGATTGCTCTGTTTTTGGTACGTTTGTCTTGATCACTGGTTTCATCTTTGGGGTGCTTCTTTCTTACTTATTGCCATGTGGTATCCTTGTGCCTTGTCGCCGTTGAGAATTGATGACCAAGTAACTTACGAGTGTTAAGCTAGACAAAAGGAGCTGACTTGATACTTTAATGGGTTAAATACTGTTGGGAGGTTCCAGGATAGGCAGGTTTGAATCAAGAAAGATGATATAACAGTAGTGGAATATCATAAAACCCAGCAGCCTGATGAATCAAGCTTTAAACTCAGCTCTGTTCAAACAGCACTTTTAGCTGTAAGAAATTGTTCTATTTGATGAAGCACTACTCGAATGGATAAAAGGAATCACTTATGGATGTGTAAAGGTTCAAGAAAAAGCAATTCTGCAATTGGTCCCGTCACTTTGCACTCCCCTAAAACCAGGATTTCTTTATACTTGGAAGAAGAGTTTGATGAAAAGAGATGTAGGAAAAAGGGGGAACCTAAGAGCCCCAGTCATAGTTGTTATTATCCTCTTGTAGTCAGTAGGATTCCATAACATAACAGAGCATCATTTGGATGATAGTATTATCATCTTCAAAAGTAGCTATTCTGAATTCTTGTACTTAAAAAACACTAATTTACACCCAAAAAAAAAAAGTAAAAATCTAGTTCATCAAAGAAGGAGAATATTCACTCTCTTAATATTAATTAAAGCGTCAAGTTATTTCACTGACAGAATTTAGAATTTAATTGAAAGAAAGAATTGTTAAATAAAAATTTATTTATTTATTTTGATTTATTAAAACTTGTTAATTTATAAAAAATTGACTAATTAATTAATAAACTGATCAATTTTTAATAACAAAAAATTAAAAAATAAACTTTATACTCGAATCAGTTAAGTTTTTTATTCATTGATAATACTAACTACAATTATATAATTCTTTTATTGAAAAATATGGAAATGCATTTGTCAACCTTGCTTGTATTTTTCCTCTATTTATATCTACTATTTTAATTATTTAAATAATAATATATCTATATACTATTCATTTCCTTAATAATGCTTTTACATATATGCCTGTACTACATATATATATATATAATATCTTAATTTTGTAATTAAAAGCTAAAGGGGCATTAAATTACTCCTTAATAGAGTACTAAAAAGTCAACGTATCAGTAGATAAGGATTGAGGATAGTTATAATGTAATTCTTTTTATATTTTTTTAAAAAGTTGTTTTTGTGACTTATATATATAATTTTATGGTCACAAAAGAATAATTGGTAGGCTCACTTTTCGTTAATAGAGTCATAGATTCTTAAAATTGTGAATTGTTTTATGAATAAAATTCATCTAAAAAATTGTAAAAATCAAAATTTAATATGATTTTTAAAAATTAATAGTAAATTTACATTTAAAATTTGAACAAGTTGTATAATTATTTGACAATGGGTATGAAAGGTTTATACGAAATTTTTTTATGTACAATTATCAAAGTAAAAATTGGAAATTTTTTTCATAAATTAATAAATTCTTATAAACAAAAAATTAATTAATTTTACTTAAAAATTTTTTAATTAAAGTTTAAATTCTAAAAAAATA
>JANTNU010000003.1:32473236-32486270 GCA_024752395.1 Erythroxylum havanense
AATTCTTATAAACAAAAAATTAATTATTTTTACTTAATATTTTTTTAATTAAATTTTAAATTCTAAAAAAATAATCTTTTTAAATATTATTTAAAAATTTTTAATTTTATTCAATTTTTGGCTATTTTTATAACAATTTAATACAAGTTGAACTGATTTAACTTCCAATCGAAATTTTAAAACATTTCATTTTATTTGATTACGACAAAACTCGTTTCTTGTTTACAAAATTCTGAAGACAGAAAACAACTCTACAAACTGTTGACGTAACTTACGAAACGTGGCACGTGCCAAGTTGTCGGATTCAACTCGCCATGCTCTGCTAAAATCACGCAAAACGTGAAGTATGAACACGGAGACCAAAATTCCACAGAACACGCATACTTGTCATGTCTTAGTAGTTTTTAAGCCGTGGTGGCAAAGTTATTCACTAGTTCCTAAAATGGAAGCCAAAGAAACAAGTTCCCAACATCTGCAATCATGAAGTCCAATTCGCATTCAACAATAATGGGTAGAACACATCTCTTTTTACTGAGAACAGCTAAAATAGGAATAGTTGCAGAAACAACCAAGAAACATGGAAGGAAATAGCCATTGCTGCGACCGAATCCAAAACTGTTAAATGTCTGTAACGACGTGAACTGTTTGTTTGACAGTAACAAATGAGGTGGGTTTTGGCTAAACCTGGTTGATGTTTTTACGTGAGGAAACTGATCAATATATCAGTAAGCCAAATCATAAACTGCTCATGTCAGAAATGGATGATAAGTCCTTGAAATGCACAGAGCAATCAGCTAAATGACTGCAGGCTTAGCATGGCAGACAAACTGGGAGAGAGAGAGATATGGATTATCTGACTAAATCACACAGACACACCTTCAAGTTACCTGTAAGGATTCTGAAGCTTCCTCTTGCTTTAAAGAACAGTACATCCCTAATCTGCGAAAGTTGAAAGATGATATCAAAAATGTTCATATACCAACGTAATCATTCAGCATTAGAGATGCCATTGATTGGTTTTACAAGCACATTCTGAAAGGTTCGTTCTTTCAGTGCATCCTTGAAAGTCCTCGACGGTAACAGCGTGTCTTCTTCAACTTATCACATATTAGATTTGATTTATTCATCCAATCCATCGTACATCAACTTATCCATTGATTGCAACAGACAACATTTATGTTACTTAGCAGTGATAATATTCAAATGCTTCAGTGACTAACAGAGGTAATGTAAGAGATCAAATCTTTTGTACCCATAACCTTGGATCATCCTTGTTTTATATGATCCCATCCACACAAAAATGTGGAACCTAGAGAAATATGTAGATAGGATCATATGAAACAGAATTGGTACAGGATTATAGGTACAGGAGATCTTGTTCCGTAATCGGGATCAAATCTTCTGTACCCATAACCCTGTACCAATCTTGTTTCATACGATCCCATTCATACAAATATGTGGGACTTAGAGAAATATGTGAATGGGATCGTGTAAAATAAAGTTAGTACATAGTTACAGGTACAGAAGATCGTGTCCCGTAATCGGGATCAAATCTTCTGTACTCATAACTCTGTACCGATCATGTTCCATACGATCCCATCCACACTCTGTACCCATAACTCTGTACCAATCCTGTTTCATACGATCCCATCCACACAAATATGTGAGGCTCAGAGAAAAATTATATGTTCGTAGCATTTTCCCCGTATGAAGACTATAGCCTTACTCCATAGTCTGCGTGTGCAAGTGAACATTGCATCAATAATACAAAGCTGTACCTGCTTCTAGAGAAAAGCTAAAAAGTGAAATATTTTCAAGCTAATAAGCTCTATTACCATTTATTATTATTGGATTTGCATAAATGATAACACTTCTCATTAGAAGTTTCTCTAAAAATAACAGATTACATAAATCAATGATTAGTTTCTGGAAATATTATCTGCCTTACTGAGACCAGATTCTAAACATTATTTGTCATTATCACATCTCTACCAGTAAATTTCAGAACATTAGTCGTTCTTCAAGTTAGTTGATATGCCAAGGGATCCTCACTGCTTGTTTAAAGACTGGCTCGTTCTCATACCTGTGAACACATCTGCCAGTACTGTGCTTTTAGATATGGTAATGTCTCCTGAATTAAGCAACTTCCTTGGAACCACCTAATAGGTGAAAATGCAACTTGCAACTTCTTGTGCGATACTCGGTAACTGTGAGGACTTGAAATTCTCCATGGGCGCACAGAATCGAAATGAGTAATACTGTGAAAAATATTTTTGGCATCATTCAAATGAATATTCAGATCAGAAGAAAGGGACAAATTGGAGGTCAATGTGTTATTCAATATTGGAATTTGAATCAATTATCTGATTAAAGAAATACATAAAGAGCAATACTGCAACTCTTACAGTAGTGATTTTACCTTTAACCAACCTACACGAGTATCCCTGCAAAACTGTCTTTAGGCTTCCACATTGCTGGCTGTAAATTATACAATGGATCTTAAGAATCGCGCCGATAGCAGGTGACAGCCAACACCAATGCTTATCATACATCGAAGTAACCGATCTAGGGTATTCTTTTTTGAAAGTTTCCCCAGTTGGTCACTGTTAAATAAATTCCTGATTCATACAGGATCTTAGCCAGAGAATACAGGCAATGCCAAAATCACTATATGTTCTTTTGAGAGCTGAGTTTCGTCCATAGGGAAGCCATCTGGCTCATCCTGGCAACAAGAACAGAAACAGCGCTTAAAGACTTCCCTTACAGGTTGTCAAGGGCCACGAACTGAGACATCGTAGTCCACATAAAGCTTTGGGATGAACAGATCTTCACAAGAATGTTTCAGTCCTCGAACAAATGCATAGAAATTTTCTCCAGCAGCAATGGCCAATCTTCACCAAGTTGCTGTGGATTTAGCTCCATGGCAACTTTGAAATCAACCAAAGATATTGGACAGTGTGGTCTCTGTTCCTGTGTTACTTCTGCAGACCGACCGCTACCCTGGGCATGTACGTGATTGTTTGGCCACATACCATTGATAGTCCTTCCTTGAGGCAGATGCTTAGGGGCAGGCAACTTTCTGCGATCATGTAAAGTCCTTGCTCCGACCAACTCAACACATGACCTGATCAATCTCTTCAAGTATGCATCTAACATATTGTTCAACATATTGGCACATTCCACAGAAACCCCTCCAAGGCCCTGTGCACTTGCAATCTGTTCCATGCGTTTTCTTAACATCTCTGTACCAGACAAGAAACCACTATCGTAGAAGCGAATGAAATCACCATTGTACGTCATTGGCATGGCTTTGCGGGCCCCACCAACACTAGCTGAACAAAATGGTAACCCAAGTGGTGCAAGCAGAGAGCTCCTTGAGAAATTCAATTGGTTGTCTTGCTCCACCTCTTCCTTGTCTTCCACAAAAGTTGGCTGATCCTTGCTATGTGTCCTCAGATTTCCAGTACCCTTGTGAAACTGACCATCCCTTTCATTCCTGGGTTGTTCAGCAACTGTGTGAAGTTGCCGAAAAGGTCTTTGACAGTCGCATGGGGGCATTTGTACATTTTCCAAGATAACCTTATTTCCAGCATCTTCTGCGCCAATTGATTGATGTGGAACACACTCAATTTTTCCATTTGGTCCGAGTGGGCTAGGTCTATCTCTAATTTTCCGTTCACGTGTCCCGGTCCTAGCTTTTCGCGGGGACATTGGCAAGACTCCATTGGACCAATTTGGCACACTTTGGTTGTGAGTGGGAACAATGGAACCACATTGTTCATGCCCATCTTCTCTACTAGGAGATATTTTTAGCGTTTGAACCACAGATTTAACAGGCCTTGCTTCATTAATCGGCGGTGCAGTCTTAGCCTGGCATGCATTCTTCAAAATTGAGCGAATAAGCTCATTGTGCAGCGAAAGATTCTCCCTTCCAAGCAAGCGACAACATGACTTATCAAACTCACTCTTAGTTAGCTTGTTACTTAAAAACCTATTCAAGCTGTAAAAATACTTCTTGCACCTCTCAACACCAATCTTCTTCAAAATCTGAGCTTTAAGTCCAGTTAAATCAATTCTAGAGCTGTGTTGAGGTTGCATATCTTAAAGGACAAATTCATACAACAGCTAACAGAACCTCAAAACTCCAGACACCCAATCACACTTCAAATTACTATTACTCCCTCCTCCAAACCACCCACGTACCAATCAACTCAAGCCCTCCATAGCTCAAGATGAAGAGAGCCAAATAAGAAAAAGCTCGAGCTCCAACAAG
This sequence comes from Erythroxylum havanense, assembly GCA_024752395.1. Classification (NCBI taxonomy): domain Eukaryota; kingdom Viridiplantae; phylum Streptophyta; class Magnoliopsida; order Malpighiales; family Erythroxylaceae; genus Erythroxylum; species Erythroxylum havanense. Next base: position 32,477,510 of record JANTNU010000003.1, read on the forward strand.
ATACAGTTATTTCCGTTTCCAAACGACCCAAAATCCAACCTTCCACGAATTACGCAATGCAAAACCAAATCTCATCTTTACAGAAAGCCAAAACCCTAACCATCAAACTCAGCCATTAAACTTAACCAAAACCCCCAACCCCAGAGAAATTGATTCAATACCATAAAAAACTAAAAACCCTAAAGTTCAAATCACCAGAGTTAATGCGTTGGCCATTCCCGACGAGCTTCAGAAACTACGAATCATATAACTACACCGATTAAACCAACACTTTCCCTCTTTCACACTGCTCCTAAATTCCGAAGCCGAATTAAAAAGCTCCAACATTCAAATTCAGAGAATTGAAGTTGAAAAAACAGAGATCAGATAGCTGGGCAATTGACTTGAGAACAGAGCAAGGATTTGCAAATAGAAGAAAGAGATTCAAATTGCAGAAAAGAAAACCCCGCAATGAAGAGCACAGAATTTTTTTATAAAAACAAAGAAGACTCAGAGAGTGAGAGATTGAGGTTTCAGAGATTGATTGAACTCTGACCTTAACCCAGCTCCCCACAATTGCATACCAAATCCAATAGTTACTGCGCTCTTTTCCGCTACGAATCTTCCTCTGCTTCGACTCTTTCGCGCTTTACCTCTATTTTTTATTTTCTATCTTTTCCTCTTTTTCTCCCTTTTTTTTTTTCCTGATACAAAGAGAGCTTCGTTCGGTTCTTTTGATTCTGTAGCTCGAACTCGATCGCTGCTAATAGTTCCTCTCTTTCTTTCTTTTTTTCCTTTTTTATTTAACTTAATAATTTACTTCCCTTCTTTCTCCTTCTTCCTTAACCTCAATTTTTTAAAAAAGATAATCTATTTCTCTTCTCAATTTTAGAACTTCGTACATAGTAATTAATTCCTATTATTTAATTAGAGACCCATCCTTATATTACAGGTGAGTTAATAATAAGGGATTTTCGAGTTTGAACCCTCTCATGTATATAGTTGTATAAAACTTGAGATTAGAATTTTGCCTCTCGCAAAGAACTTATCTGGCTCAAGCAGGGATTAGTCTGAGTGTGGATGACTTAAATGTATCTTTTCATAATTAAGATCCTCCTAATATACCTCGTGAGAAAAAAAAAAAGACATCCCATTTATATGAAAGTTTATATTTCTCCAAAACAATAATTTATAAGTTTCTATTGTTAACCTTCACGACAAATTATAAATAGATTTATCGAAAATAATCTCTCTTTAATGAGACTTTAACTAAATATTGACTCCAACGACAATAATACTTTTGGATTATATTTTCGTTGAGAAAGTCGGATTGTATATTTAAAATTTTTCCAAATTCTGAATTTTAGTGAAACTTTTCCTTAAATATTATTTTAAGAAAAATAACATTTTTTTAATAAATTATTAAAAGTAAGTATTTCATAATTATTTAAAATTATTTTGAAAAAGCTATAATCAAACCTAAATAAACAATTTAAATAAATAGTTGTGTAATGGAATTTATTATTGTTACTAATATGCTAACACATGAATTGATTTGTTGATAAAGAAAGGTTCGTTTTAAGTTTACTAATAAATAAAACTTTAATGGAACTTTTCCAACACTTTTTAGTTTTGGTGGTTGACATGTCCAAGTTCTAGGGAGCAGCGCGCAGTGTTATTTCCTTTGTACCAGAAACTTGTAATGCAAGGTGTTCAAAGATCAATGGAGGTTTGTCTAATTTTAATGGTTTAAGGTAAGAAGAGGGTTCAATTATTTACATAATTCCTCGTACTACATGCTTGCCGAGATTTAACATAGGGATGAAGTAATCCATAATGTCCAAAAATGACAACTTTTACCCTAACTTCGTTTAAAATTAATGAATTAAAGGTACATTTATTAAATTTGAGAAGACTAATTTAATTTCAATAGATTTAAATAAAACAATATTGTTATATGCAATAATTTACAAATATTATTATTTTATTTTTCAAAATTTTTTTAAAGAACAAGTTTTAAATTTTATGTTTATATTTTTGTTCTGAGTTTTCTCTTTTAAAAAAGTAAAATTTAAATTATCAACAAATAGAAATCATTTGTTCAGTTTTTCATATTGTGATTTGAAATTAAATATTTAAAATATTTTATATTAAATTAATATTCACCCGTGATTTGAATTACAAATTTTACGACGTCTTAGTTGTCTATTGAGTACAAATAAATAAATTTTAGTTTTATTAAAAATATTTCACTAAAAAGACCACCTAACTTAACTTTTTAATCCAATTTGAACTAATTAAACTCACTAAATCTAGTAAATTAAGATAACTATAATAAATTATTATTTTAGGTCAAATTTAATTAGAATCAAATTAAAGAGTTGAGTTTTAGATTATTATATCAATAATATTTAATTGGTCCACAAGTGTTCCTCATTATTATTTTTAACCAAAATTTAACAGCAATTTTTTTTGAAAATTTTAAAATGTACTAAAATTTTTAAAAATTAAGGAATTTTAAGAAAAGAATTTCGTATCTTTTACCTTTTATTTTATTCAAATTGATGGACATATTGATTTTTATCATATAATATGGAGATGTAGATTGAGGGTTATTTTGTACATTTATTTTTTAAATATAATTTTAATATTATTTAAAATAATGTTCAAATTTGATGGATATCAATATTATAGTGTATGAAAACCAAATTATTATTAGATCTGATTTTTTTTATCAGAAGGATAAATACAATAGAGTTAAACTACAAAACGGGAGAAAACGACCCCAATTATACCCTCTAATAGAATAGAAAGACAACCCACAGGTAAGTTTTGATAACGATAAATGCCAGGATCAAGATTATTTCCAAGAATAATGTTTACTGTGTATTACTTTTTGCGCAAGCTCACTGTCAGTTCTTAAGCCATGGGGATCTCTTCCAACTCATACGAGAATGTATTACAAGCCATGAGCTTACACAGGTATTAATTATAGACATTATCTGGGTACATTATTAATTTTGGTTCTGTAGAGCTTAAACAGGTTCTGTAAAGCTCGGGCACACGGTTGTGTTTCAGTAGTCTCATTACGTTCCAAAGCTATTCGAGAATCAATCATGTCTTGAGGATCTAAGGTTTGATCAAGCTCATAAGTGGCTGTTGGACACTATATGCCGTATGCCATGGACAAGCGAAATCGTCACATACAACTGCAGTCGACGCTGTAGGTTCACCAATCCGCGTCTGATTGTTGGAGCACATAAGGCCAAGGTGATTTTATCGAAATGATGATGCTCTGGTTCGTTGCTGGTGATTCATGGCTCCAGGCTAATGGCTGTACATCCAAATAGCAAGACTTTTGTCTTCTTTCGTGGGTTATGTTAATACACTCTTGCATTAATTGTTCCTCTTTTCAAATGTAGTGCATTGTTGTTTTCAGGAGGAATAGTCGTCTATTCTGGTCCCCTCTTCATGCATACTAATGCATTCTTGGTAAATGGCTCGTCTACTTGAATCTCAATCTCTTTCAGCGCTCTGGCATCAGCTGGTTGGTTGTTCCTCAATCTACAAGCATTTAACTGCAGCATTCTCATGCTCTCTTGTTCGTCCCTGCACGATCTTCCTGTGGAGATAATAACCCACCAATTCTTGTTCGTTCGTTTTGAATCTATATTCAGGTTTCATATTGTTGTAGCTTGCAATCAATCGTCAGACATGCTGCATTCTTCTACTGCATAAGACTAGACATATATATATGTATATATATATACATAATAGCTCTGACCACTACCTCCTCTTGACAGCCATATTTGTCTCAGTAGAATCTTTCAGAGGCATATTTTAGTCTTCTTTCTCATTACTTAAAAAGAATGAGCCACCGATTTAGGTACAAAATACTATCATTACTGCCTGAACAATTAGACATCGATCTAACCTGTAATCGCAACGATCCAATTGCAAGAGTGGAGCTCTACCAACTGAGCTATATCCTGCCGAGCCAAGATGAGCATGCATGAAGGAGTTAGATGCTTCTTCTATTCTTTTCTTTAGCATAACTAGTCATTCTGGACTTGAACTAGAGACCTCACTCGTGAAGTAAGACATTGTGCCTACGGTCTAACCAATTGGGAGAGTCTCAATAGATTTCTTTTTGGGAGCGATTCATCCTTCCTAAACGCAGCATACAACTCTCTATTGTACTGCGCTCTCCAAGTGTGCTTGTTCCCCCCTTCTTCCTTACCATGGCAAGTCTTTTTGAAATAACTCTGATGAGAAAAAAAAGAAAGCGTTAAGAGACCCTCCCTGCCCCACCTTAGATGCTCTAAGATCCTTTTCAACATTGCTCTCATTTCTAGTCAAGAGATAGATAAATAGACACATCTTATTGCACTAATCGGGGGCGTTCTTAGTGACTGACGGAGTCGAAGACCAAGAAGTGAGTTATTTATCAGCCAAGTATTCTTCTTACAACTGGATCTAATCTCCTAGTCTCTGCGAAAAGGAAAAAAATTTCACGTTCTTCCTTTTGAGAAGGGAGGGTAAGGAAAATTCTATTAATTGCAGCTTTCTCCAAGCCTTCGGGAAAAGTATGAAAAAAAGGCTTGAATGGTACGATCCCTCCATCGCCCAGAATGAAAGGGGCGATCTCGTAATTTTTGATCTGTGAAGATACGTTATTAGGTGCTCCATTTTATTTTCCCATTGAGGTTGAACCTAAGCTTGTGCTTGAGAGATAGCTATCCATACCCTGATAAGGGATGTATAGATTCTTGAGAAGAGAGGAACCGTGGTGGGCCCCCTGACCATCCGGATCCCACAAGTGAATGGAAAGTTGGATCTACATTGGATCTCACCTGAATCGCCCATCTATCCTCCTGAGGAGAAGCTTTGTTTCGAACCCCAGTTTAAACAGGAGAAGTACACCATGCTAATGTGCCTTGGATGATCCACATCTTAGGATCAGGCACTGATAAGCACATTGAATTATCCATGAGGTTGAGAGCCCTCACGGCCTAGACACATCGACACCATTATCATGGGGGCACTCTACCACTAAGTTAATAGCCCATCGTACGGGTCTCTCGCTGAAGGCCCACTATGCCAAAAACAAGAGAAATACCATCCCTTTATTTCCTTTTTTACGTCCCCATGTCCCTCTTGCATGGCGATATGGGAGCGAAAAGAAAAAAAAGGAAGGATCTTATCAATTTGTTCCGACCTAGGATAATAAGCTCATGAGCGTAGTCTTACCTCACCGTCTAGAAACAAAAAAAGACTTTCGTCGACAAATTGAACTCATATTCATATGTAGCTCCTTTTTTTTGGTGTGAAGTAGTGTCAAACCAAAATACCCAACAAGCATTACCTCTTTCTGAAAAGGAGGTGATCCAATTGCACCTTCCAGTACGGCTACCTTGTTACGACTTCACTCCAATTACTAGCCCTACCTTGCGATTAAGGTAACGACTTCGAGCATGGCCAGCTCCTCTAGTGTGACGAGTAGTGTGTACAAGGCCCAGGAATAATTTCATCTTCATATGGCTGACCGTGATTACTAGCGATTCTAACTTCATACAGGCAAGTTGCAGCTTGCAATTTAAACTGAGGATGGGTTTTTAGAGTTAGCTCACCCTCGTGGGATTGTGATCCTTTATCCCGGTCATTGTAGCACGTGTGTCGCGTAGGGCATAAGAGACACGATGACTTGATGTCATCCTCAACTTCCTCCGGCTTATCACCAGCAGTCTGCTCAGGGTTTCAAACTCAATGGTGGCAACTAAACATGAGGGTTGCACTTGTTGTGGGACTTAACCCCACATCTTACGGCACGATCTGACGACAATCATGCTCCACCTATGTCCATGTTCCCAAAGGTACCCCACTCTTTCAAGAAGATTCGCAGCATGTCAAGCCCTTATAAGATTCTTCACTTTGCATCAAATTAAACCACATATATCTATACACGTACAGGATTTGTATTCAGAATACATTTTTAAAGATAGTTCATGTTATGTCTGGAAAATATTTGTAAAATAATTCCTGCTTTATGTGGAAAGGATGATAAAATTGTTTTAATAAGTTCTTGTGACCTCTGTGTTATTTTTGGAAAACATTTTCTTAAATAATTCTTTTTGTGTTTCTAAAAATATTTTAAAAATAATCCCTTGTTTGATTGACAAATATTTCTTTTAGAAAATTTCTATTGTATTTGAAAAATATTTGTTAAAATGAAATTCTATTATTAAATTGGATAATTTTCTCAGCAAACCACTTATTAGGTTACTTGTTATATTTTAATTATAATTGTAAGAAGAATTGAATAATATTTATAATTTCCTAATTAATAAAATTGATAATTAATAAATTGATCAATTTTTTGCAACAAGAATTATTAAATAAATAAAATCAAAAAGTTGGATAATCTTAAGTTTTTACGGTTGAATTGACAAAACCGATTGAGTTTTTTAATCAATGAATATAATATTATAACCTGTGTAAAATTAAAATTAAAAAAGAAACATATAGCCCATTTATTAAGAAGAATTGATTGTTTTAAAGTCATTATGGTTCATTATCATGAAAAATGAAGTTTAGATACAATAAATTACATAAACTTTTATATGATGCTGATTTTATTTTGTAGAGATAATAATATTGCTTTAATCGGCAAGCTAAGCTGGGACCTTATTTGTGGTGGCGATAGGCTTTGGACTCAGGTCCTTAAGGCCAAGTATCTTAGTGATGGTGATCTCTCTTCTCATATTCCCCCTAGGTCTACATCTGGTTGTTTGAAAGGTATCATTAAAGGTTATTCTTGTCTCCAGAGTGGGTATAAGTGGTGTGTAAGAAACGAGGCTAATATCTCTGTTTGGGATGACTTTTGGTGTATAGAGGATAGACTTTCCTTGTATATTCCTTAAGTTCTTGAGTATGTTTGTGATCTAAGGGTGAGTAAACTCATCTCGCTGATAGGGGCTTAGAATCTAGATATTCTTATTGGGGTTGTATCCACAGATACTATTGCAAATATCCTTGTTGTTCCTTTGCCTATTGCTCATACTACTCCAGATAAGCTTATATGGTCTTGTAATCCGACTGGCATTTATACAACTCATTCGGGTTATGATTTGATCACTTATGTCCCTTCCATTGGCGGGGAGTTTGGTTGGAATTGGATTTGGAAGTTGAAAGTGACTCAAAAACACAAGTTTTTCTTATGGCTTGTAGTTTGGGATAGCCTTCTCATTAATGCTAATCGACATGTCCATGGGTTATGTGAGTCTCCAATTTGTTATCGTTGTGGTTCTGTTATTGAGACAATTTTACGTGCTTTGCGAGACTGTGCTCATTCCAAACCCCTTTAGTTACACTTCATATTGTCTTTTGATGAACATAATTTTTTTGACCTTGACTTATTTTCTTGGCTTTCTTTACGCTATTCGCAAGTTAATCATGAGAAGACAGTTTGGTTATTTATCTGTGTGGCTTGGATTATTTGGAAAACTCACAATAAAGCCGTTATTAAGCATAAGCAGACGTCTGTTCACGGTTAAATTGCTCAAGTTCATTCTCTTTTGGCTAACTACCAAGAAGTTTTTTCTTCTCTTGTCACTGATTTTTCTCCCTTAAGGTTTAGGTTGGTCTCATGGCTCCCACCTCTGAATCAATGGTGGAATCTTAATACAGATGATAGTTTTCAGGGTAATCTGGGTAATGTTGGCATTGGGGGCTTAATTTGAGACTATGCTGGCAGTTGGATTACTGGGTTTTCTTCTTCTATTGGCGTAAGCTCTATTATGGCTGCCAAGTTATGGGCTATCCGATCTGGCATTGATTTGGCAATTTGCCTTAATTGTGAATATTTAGATATCGAGTCTTATTCTTTGCAAATCCTAAGGATTGTTGCTCACCGTCAAGTCTCTATTGATTTTCACCCTCGTGCTCATATTATTCGCGATATTTGGTCTTTGTTTAATTGTGGCATTAACTATAAATTTTCTCACTCCTTTTATAAAGGAAATCAGTGTGCAGACTTTCTTGCTCGCCTATGTTCTAGTTCCTCGGTGGATCTTCGGATTTGGAAGGACTTCCTCTGAGTATTGGTTGTTTATTATAGGCAAATGCCTATGGAGTTGCTTTTTGTCGATGCCAGTCCTATTTATTCTTATCTGATGTATAAAAAAAAGAGTTTTTCAAATGCATCCAAGCCTAATGGTTGGCTTCACGTCCAAGACTTGAGCAATGCTTTCATGGCGTGTAAAATACATTAAAAAGACTCGTTTTTGGTATGCTCAGAGTAACGTGGACAGGAAATTATCTCCTCAACATCTGTGCTAAATCCAATGTTGGGCCCGGGCTCTGGATCCCCGATTCCCGAGACGGTCCCTCGGGCTGTACCCGTGCCGGGCTCCCAAACCGCGGACCCGATCCCAATATCCATACAAAATCGCAATTCGCTCAATCGATACACATACATACAAACGTACATTTCCATAAAGACCCCATGCCGTAGGGATTTCATACCATTGCAAATTTAAGAGAATTCAACAGTTGTTCTCAAATGCAACGTAAGACAAAATAACATGTCAATCCAAAATACATAAATATGCTCCATGATGAAAATGCTAGTGGGCTAACCAAAGTACTAACTTATACAAGGCTTCTAACTAGCTAGAAGTTTCCGATGCCCTGCAAGGTCGACAATTGTCTCGATCTGCACCTGAGGAGGGGAGAGAAATGGGGTGAGCTGCGAAGCTCAGTGGCATATACGTTTATAGCCATT